>PVJX010033914.1:0-19255 GCA_004027295.1 Dolichotis patagonum
GCTATGAATCAGTCACACACTCTAGTTTCAGTTCCTTCCAAAAAGCTAGATCTAAATATGCATGACACTTTAGGGAGACATCTAGACATAAACCATAACATAGAACCACATTAACTTAGATATAATAGTGTAGCTATAACCCATTTTGATTTTAGCAATTAGCTATATAAGTAATTATCTTGTGTTCAAGTAAAAGTAAATAAACTTGGGTCTCAATTAGGATTTTCCAAAGAACAGACAGGAATACAGACATACAAGCATGGACAGCTTTTAAGGGGGAAATAGTAGTAAGTCAAATAGAAAAGAGGATTCAAGTATTTACTATCAAGCGAGATATATGCTACAGATAACTAGAGCTTGATCTCAGAGAGGAAATCTTTCAGTGTAGAATATTCATATGTGTTTCAGAATTAAGAGGCTGGTAGAATATTTATGGAACTCAAGATAGTCACTAGTTCATAAATGCCAACATGGAGCAGATTAGTGGACATTAATTCCTGATGTCTTTTGCCTGCCTTACTCTGATTCAAAGCAGGAGTAGATGATTAAAAAACAAGGGCCCAATAAATGAAAAACAAACAAACAAAAAGAGTAACAACTGGACATTTCCAGTCCCTGTCGAGTCCTCATTTTCTTCCTCATTTGTTTTATTTTTTGGTAGGGGTGCAAGAGGGTGAGGGCTAAATTCTGCATTGTAAGAGCACAAGATCTTGATGGAGTGGTGACAAACCTAGATCAAATGTATGAGAGATATGTCAACTTTTAGTACATACAATATGAAGCCCAAATTGTGCTGATTATTTCACACTGCTGTCAGGAATGAGGTAATCCAGAATCAGAACACAAGTGCTGTATTCCAGTATCACCAGCTTCATACACAGAAATATTCTATTTTGGGCCAGGTATTTAGCTCAGTGGTATAAGCGCTTGTCTGGCAATTGCTAGGTCATGAGTTCAATCCCCAGTACAAAAAAAAATTATCTGTTTTTAAATTATTTAATTTTATTTAAATTCTCATTTAAAATCCTAAGTATGTATGTTGAAGTAATTTCAGACTTGCAGTAAAGTTATAAGGAAGAATTTCTGAATTATCTTTCATTAAGATTTTTCAAATGTTCCGCTCTATCTCTATCTCCATTCCTCCCTCCTTCCCTGTATACACAGACATAAACACACACTCACACACAAACCATAATGATACCTCCAATTTAAAATTCAACTTCAATACAAAGGCAGAGTTGATTCTTGCCTTTTCCATGTCCATATTTATAAATCGTGAAAATAATAAAAACTGATTTGCATTATCCACTTGTATTTGCCAGTGTGCTTAATCCTAAACACACAGGAAGTAGTGTCAAAATTGCTGGCCCAAAATACTGAAGAAAAAAACCTATTAAATGTGGTTATTCTTACCTTGACAGTATTTGGTCAAAATTCACCATTCAAAAGTTGATCTTAGTCTTTTTTCTTTCCCTTTAATGTAGTGATGTTATTCATTTGAAAAATAGACACATTGTGCTTTAGAGAGATTGTTTCTTCCCTTTAATTAATTATGTACATGTAGCATAGATATAGTTCTAGAATTCAGGGCTACATAAAGGACTACATATACTCTGAAATATATTCAGAGAAATGTCAAGATAACCTAATCTCTTCTCCCCGCTCTCACATTCTCTGTCTTTTTATACCATTTGAAGAGCCCTGCCTAAAGTGGGAAAGGAGTACCTATCACAAGGTCAACGTCCTGCCAGGTGGTGATCTGGCTGCATCACAGTCACCCAACTGGATCTTCCAAAGTGTAGATTTTCTACTTTGCCCCCAAATAATTTTATTCACTGTATTGTCCTGGGATCTTTTAACATACTTTTATACATTTGAAATTTTTTAAAAACTGAAAATTTTAGGTTATGCTATCTATTAAGTTTAGAAGGTAGTGAAAACAGAAAATCAGACTTATTTCATTGGAAGATTTGAAAATAAAAACTTCCAAAATAAATCTTAGTATTTTAAACTTGAAACTGAATTGTTTTATGAATGTCCTGATCATGTCTTAGTGCACAGAAGACATGTTAATTTCAGGAAACAGATGTTTACACACCACTGAAGGCTGAAGGCAGTACATGAGCATAAAAAAAAATTTTAAACACTAGAAGTAAAATAGGGACAACAAAAACAGTGTCACAAAGGATTTTCCAAGTGATGGCATTCAGTGGCCAGAATGTTTATTAAAGAATTCTCTTGAGGTCCAGGCCTAGGGAAGAAATGACAAGAGAAAAGGTTAGTTAGAGTTGTGTATTGTGATATATGCCAGGTCAACCCAGGGGGAGCTTATGAAGTAAAATTGCCATTCAGAGTGGTTCTTTTTGGCACTGAAGTGGCTGGGTTGCTCATCTTAGTTATTGGAGTCGGGTGGTTTGGAAAAGAATGTGACCTTGAGAGAAGAAGCTATCTACCCTGGAGAAATCGTTATGTGCTACCTGCTGAAACATCTCTCGGGGGGCTGGTTAAATCTAGAAGATGAATCAGAGAGGCACATGACTATGTCTACAAAATAAAAACTCAAGCCTGAAGCAAAACACCAGCTACACACTCTGGTGCATTTATCAAGAACACTTGATATTTACTTGTGTTAATGAACAATTTTTTAAATATTTTTTAACAATAATTAGGGTTGTGGTAGTTTAAGGATCCAGGTTGGTTTTGTTTTGTGTTTAGTACTGGAAAAGGAGATTCACTTTTCTTTACCCCAATATAAAATCTTTTCTTAATGCATCAAGATGAGATGAATAAAATAACATTCTGGAACTAGGAAATTTCTACATCAAAAACTTTCCTTAAACTGGCTTTTAATGATATGGTGATAGATGCTGATAAATGAAGTATCCCAAATGTGTTGTCATTTTGTTATATTATTAAAATATCTAGAAAGTTAAGATCAGCAATATTCTCTATAGAATCGCTAAAGAAGTATAAGATGTTTGTTGATATTTATCTTTCAACAGAGAAAATTGGAAAACTGTTTCTAGTAAGAACTAATTACATATGACCATTGCAATTGCTATCAACAGCTGCAATTATCAGATGATTCTTAGCACAGCTAAATTTCAGAAATGCAGAAATTTCCCTATTTCCCCTAAATATGACCAGAAATAGCAAGTATATACCTTAGAAAATATTAAAAGTTTTATAATAGTGTTATGTGGAGAAAAGTGAAATACTTTTCTCTTACAAAATTCAAAATTTTGCAAAAGTAGTATGAGAAAATTTATTAAATTGGATTCACAATAAATGTATTAAAAGGATGGAAATCTGAGTCATAGTTTCATCATAGATACAACAAACTGTAAAATCACTGGGTAAGCTATATGTTAATACATAAGGAAAGATTAATGTGAAAAGTGTTGACATTTGTAATTCACAAATAAATAACTCACAGATCACATTGCAACACTGAACTCAAGGCAACATGAATGAAAAGAAAAAGAAATAAATTCATTTTAATTGACAAGAATGTCATCATGTAAAAGGCATAACAGAGTGGCAGAACAGAAATATCAGCAATATTAAATAAAACGCTGTCCAAAGCAATTTGGAAAATAGACATCAAACATAAATAACAAAGTATATGTACATATTATTAGAAATAGTTTTTTTAAAGATTATCTGTCAGCATCCTGTTATTTTAACTTTTAAAATATCACTTAACATCCACCTTGTGTTTGTCTCCTGTTTAGAGTTCCCTACCAGGTTAATTCAAATATAACAATATTCAAGAATTCTACTGTAATAAATCAGTCATTGTCCACAAGATAGTAGTTAGTGTTCTGGCAGAACAATAAAAATTAGAAAGCCAATTTGAAGCCACTGCTGTTTTTAATCCCATAGTAAATAAAATAAAATTCAGTACAGTACAGGAAAATCATAACCACAGCATTCTATCAATGGAGTCCTAGCTGCATGGGTAGCATTCTCAGGAAATGTTCTTTAGTCTCCCTTTAATATATCAGGGGTTGGCCGTGAGGAGAGTTCCTGTATTTTGGGAATTTATTAATGTCAGAAAACACAAAATTCATTACCTCTTTCTGCTTTATATTTCTTTGATATTTTAAGATTCACAGGTATGGCTACTCTATCTGTTCCCCAATCTGAGCCTTCACCACTTCCCTGTTCATCACATGCACTTTCCAAATCAGAGAAAAATCCACTCGGAGCACAAATGCTTTTCCATCATCTCTTCCAGTGTAGTGCCTACAACTGCGTCTAATACACCACCTCTAGAATGATAAACACAGAATCACAGTATCTACATCTGGATGCTATGCTGCTGAATGTAGATTTTTTTAAGCAGCATGTCTGATTACTACTTCACTTTCAGCAACACTAATGAAATTATGTATATTGTTGGAAATTCAAATACAAAATTTTACACATTATGTGTCTTTTTTTATCTCTTTGGATTCAGGGCATCATTACGGCTGATTGTGACAATCACACTTCTAGAATACAGGAAATCTTCACATACTAAAACACACCAAAGTCCCCCAAGGCCTTTGCATTTACTGCTTCCTCTCCCTGAAAGACCTCTTCCAACCCCACCCAGTGATGTACACTGGCTCAACTTCCTTTTATTAGCTTCCTCACTTTTATTCTTTTCTGACAAATAAAAATGAATATATATGATCTTCAACTTAATTTTGATATATATGTATACATGTTTTTCAACTCTAACTTTAAACATACACTTAGAGGGTCCCAGTGACTACTCAGAATGGATTTCTTCCAATGATATCCTCTTTGTGCATGCTAAAGCACTCAGCTCAGCTCATTCATCATTGAATGTCTCACACTAAGCAGAAAGCTCCATGAATAGGCACCATGTTTGTTGTCTCTCCTGCCATAGCTTAGGCAGCTAGTAGAAGAGTAAGTAGCCACCAGGCTAGGAAGACAATAGGAACCTGGATTTTACCATGCATGACAGCAACCTCTATCCATTATCAGACAATCACCTCTTCAATACCATTGAGGGCGTAAATAATTTTAATCAGGAAAAAAACATAGGTGTTCTAGAATATTTCATTAATTAACATCTTTAAGATCATATTATAGCTAATGTTATGAATCTCCTTATTTATTCTGTTTTCTCTGGAATGATGTAGTAACATATTTCATCCAAGAGTGTCCACTAAATTCAAATATAATGAAAGGAAAACAAAAGTTACAACCAGTAAAACTTTTATTAGCTACATAATTTTGGGCCAGTTATTATAATTTCTTAATCCATAATGAGGGAGTTGTTAAAATATATAGGAATTATTTTATTGCCAAAATTATGTAAAATGTTAATAGTGTTCACCATCTCTATCACATCACTTCCAGAACTTAGTATTAACAAACCTAATTAGTAATAAAATTTGATGAGGATTAATAAGTATCAACATTAAAATCACCAGACTGTAATCTCTAATTTAAAAAATTAGAGAAATATCAGTCCTCTCCAGACTCCTGATTTTTCTCTCAGTGTCTTGGATTTCTGATAACTGCAAATTCAGCAAGGTTTTTAGCATCACAAAAATATTGCCTTTATGTGGGACTTCAAATCTACCTTACAAATGGTGATTTGCCTTCATATTTTGACTTTTCTGAGATGCATTACCTGTCTTCTTGAGTGTGAAGAGTAATCTACTAAGGAAAGAAAAAAAATAAAAAGAAAAATCATGCAATTCTTTTGCAGTTTTTAATCTGCTATCAGACTAAGTTCCCCAATCATTTGTCTCCTCCTTTCATTTTATTACACTTACATTTTTGCTGTTTTTAGCATTTTTAAAATCCCCTATTCATTTTTGAGTCTTGCTGAAACTGCTCTTAGAGAAACAAAATAAAAATTTATCAATGCTTTTATATCCTCCTTGATAGAATTTGAATAGTTTACAACTTGAATTTAACAAAATGATTTCTAAACTAACTTCTATTTTTCCAGCTCTTTGTAATTTTTCACAACTGCAGAGTTTGTGGGGTTGAAAATTCATGTAGTATTTCACTTTTTATTTCTTGTAGGTATTTAAACATACAGTTGAATAAATATGTAGGGCTCTATAACCTTAAACATCATTATTAAATATAACATATATACATAGAATGTGCAAATCATAAATGTTTGGTTCAACAAATTCTTACCAAGCAAATATAGTCATATAATCAACTCCTAGTTTAATAAATACCCCCAAATGCTTTTATTCATTCATTTTTTACTCTTCCTCCAAAATGAATTAAGCACCATCTTGACTTTTAATATTTTAGGTTAGCTTTCCCAGTTTTTGTACTTTGTATCACTGGAAAACACTTATTTTTGATTTGAGGCCATTTCAAAAAGTACTAGCATAAATAATCATGTGCTCATATGCATTTCTCATGGGATAACCTATTCATATCTGTTGAATATGTACATAGGAAAGGAATTAATAGATCATAGGATATCCATACATAATAGATTACATGATGTACATGTATCCTATGACAAATAAAGTTGCAATATATTATCTACACAATGATTTTAATATTCATATATATGTTCTTCAGCTCTGAATTTAAACATACACATATATATTATATACACACATATGTATATTATACATATATAAACATTATATATATACATTTATATGCCAAATCTCTTTCTACTTTTCAGGTCCTGTATGTTTTCTGGTAATTTACTTCTCTCTGACTAATACAAAGACTCATAGATTTTCACTATGTTCATTTTTTTCTTGATGTGAGAGTGCAAGTGGCTACTTCCAAACTCTTTTATGTCACACTAGGACGAGAAATATATGAGAAGCCAGCTTCTTCACATTGTTTAGTAGTAAGCTTTTAGTATTTTGAAAATACTCAGAAATTATTGTAATCCAGCACTTCAATTTCTTTATTATTTCTTCTTCCAGTGACCACTTTCCTTTTATGATTTTTATTTTAAAGAGTGTAAATTCAAACAAAACAGAATAAACCTAATCAGAACAGAACAATAAAAGTGATACAGAACTTCAAAACAAGATAATAGTAAATCAACAATGGCTACCATAATGTCTGTTTTCTTCAGAATAGCTGTCTTTATCATTAGACATAATACACTAAAAAAAAAACTAAACAAAATAAAACCATTAAAACAAAATAATGAAAGTATATTTTAAAGAGAATAAAATCAAACAAAATAAAACAGAACAAAGCCAATCAAAACAAAACAATGCAAGTTGTACAAGATTTCAAAACAATGACAGAAATCATCAATGGCTACCATGATGCCTCTTGTTATCTTCAAAATTGCTGCCCATACTATCACACATAATAAAATCAAAGAAAACAAAACAGAATAAAACCAATCAAAATAGAACATTGAATAAAACACAACAATAAAATGAAACAAAGCAAAACAGTGAAAACAATATTGGATTTCAAAAACAAGACAGAAGGAAATTCCCTATATTTGTTATATTGCATATTATTATCCTCTTAATAGATGCTCAGACTACTAGTCTTAGGCCTAAAAAGTCAATAAAACAATAGAAACATTAAGTTGTTTTGATACCTTGGATGCTATCAAATCAGCCTGTCCTCTGAATCAGCAGGTTGCTTACAGGTCAGAGGACAAGTCTCCCAGCCCACATGTTGGTTGACTCACAAGAAGGGTGAATTGGCTTCTTGTTCTTCTTGTTACTTCCCTCAGACCCACATGGCTTTTGTCAACTCACAGGAAAGATAGATTTCACTTGTTTTCCTCCTGGTACCCACGTGGCTTGTGCCAGGTCACACCAAGGGCCTGACCACTTTCTCATATTTTAATTTACTTTAATCCCTAAAAGGACTCCTTCTTAAGTAATTGCGTTTGAAAAGACAGTTACACATTCTCGCAATCTGTATTCCTTCTCTGCCAACCAGAAAGCTCAGGTTCACTGGCAGCAAAGACCCCTCACACTTGTACTTTTGTTCATTCTTTCTGTGTAACACTATCTCCTACAATATCCAATCATTCTTGACCATACCAGAAAGAATTGTCTACAGATAACACAGAAACTCAGTTCACCTAATTTTGGACAATGAGTACTTGAATCTTTGATTTAAGTGTAAAAACTTAACTTTTTAAGTTTCAAATTTCTCAAATAGAAAACTGAAATCATATTATGACCCTCACAAGAGCACAAATCACTCTGTCAAACATTCCAATTTTTAATAACTAATAAGAAGCAGCTACTTCTTGTGATTAGTTACTGTTCTTCAATAACACATATTCCAAGTTTTTGTTATCTAAGGAAATATTACTTGTATGTTTCATATGAAGAATAACAACTATGGTAGGTAGTTTCATAGACATTGTTCAATTATTGGTTATATGGAAGAAAATGTGAGTACTTAAGGCATATTTGCTCATTAATAATTATGATAACTCTGAAAGTATAGTATCACTATGGTTCATGAAAAAGTTAAAGAGTTTTAAGAATCTTGCCAAATGTCAGGCAAGTATTGATATAGGGAAAATAAATGTAACTCCCAACCTGCTATATGTCAGATATGCCAAGTTCCTGTTTCTCCAAACTCAAGAATAAGGAACAATGGAGGTTAAGAATAAGAAATATCTATTGAGAGAGAGAGAGAGAGAGAGAGAGAGAGAGAGAGAGAGAGAGAGAGAGAGAGAGAGAGACATAGCTCTCAAGAGACAGGAGGGAACCTCAAAAATAAATTTCTGCAGACCCTGCTTTACAAAGTTTTATAGAGCAAAATCACCAGGTGGGTACAAAATCATGAGGTGGGTACAATGTGGAACAAAACTAGAATCATCAGCTTAGAAGTATAGCTGCTTAGGTAATAGTGATCCAGTGGGGAAGTGGGTCACATAGCACTTGTACAGGGAAAGAACCAGGATCACTTTAGGAAGAGATGAATCAGGGGATCTTGGTCACACACTTAGGTGACTGAAGTTAATTTACTGTTCATCTCCTGGGAAAGCATTTTTTCCTCATCATTTTGTCTTTGTCTTGAGTCCTGGCCTCCAACAGATATGCCTCTAGCCACAGTTGTAATATATTTTCACCCTCCAGCATTGATTCCCCTGAGGGCCTACTCTTCTACGACTGCCTATATTTTTACCTAGCTTAACTGTGTGTAATATCATCACATAGAAAACCACATCAAATTTCAGAATGCCTTCTTATTCTGCCTCCTGATTCAATAGCATCTACTACATTTGAGTATACCAAATGTACAGTCAGTGTGTGCCTTTTACAAAGAAATATTTTCCCATTGTTAAGTTATCCTGTATGATGCTCTTGCATACTGTATCACAAAGCAATCTTTTGATATACTAACTTTACAACTCTATCAACAGCTCAATCCTGGCATTCTTTGTACTTGTCTCACTTTCCTATTGCTGAGACACAATCCTCAACACCTGTATTTTAAAAGAGCAGAGGTTTCTTTTGGTTCATAGTATCAGTTCAGTTCATAGTTAGCAGGTTCCAAGTCAAAAATATGATGCCAAAGGTCCACAAAGGAGGAAAAGATTCTCAGTTCATGGGAACCAGGAGGCAGAGAGGGAAGGGTAAAGCTGGGAATAAGAATGGACTCTTCCATTTTGTACTCCTAATGACGTGCTTCTTCCAGGCAGGCCCTATCTGTGAATCCATCAGTGAATTAATCCACAGATGAGTGTGGCATCCCAATGTTCTCGTTATTTTGCCACATTCTGAACACTGAGACTTCTGAAGGACATCCTAGATCTAAAGCATAACATTTAGCCACTGGCCCCAAAACACTCATGTTCATTGCATTATGCAAAATGTATTTAGTTTGACTCTGTCATCAAATTTTTAACAGTTCCAGAACTGCTGAAAAGTGTAAATCCTATGTCTTCTCTGAACCTCAAACTCTTAGCTGTGAAACCCTGAAAAATTAGAAAAGAAAGTTAAAATGCTTTCAATATACAATGGTACAGGGTAAATAAACTCATTCTACAAAGAAGAAATGGAGAGATGGAAAAAATGGACCTAAAGCAAGACCAAAATGCACCAGGGCAAACACTACATCTGGTAGCTCCATGTCCATCAGTAGGGCAAGTTATGGTTAACTGTGAGCTTGAAAAGACTTAGCCCCACCAACATGGCATTGCCAATTGAAATCCACTGGCCTCCTTTATGGGGTAGGTATATACACTGACTATAGCTTCCCTCAGCAGATACTCCACATTGCTGGCATACCCAACTTCCTGAGGTCTTCACTGCACTTCTGACTTTACTCTTACACCTTCATGCACTGCCTGATTAGGGCCAAAATATTTTCCCTCACAGGTCTTCCTCCGAAATGTGGGTGAAGCCTCCATGACTGCATGACTTGCATTCTTTGTGCCTGAAAGCAGCAACACATGAATAAGGCCAAGGTCTGCCACCAGCTTGAGCAGCACGCAAGATGCATTGGATTATAGTTGCAGTGGTCTCTAATTGCCTGGATGGCTGAATTTTGCGAAGCATTTCCCTCTGCTACTTTAAATAAGCAGAAAATCCTAGAGCTCTCTTTTTTAAAATTAAAGAATTATACTTTTGCATCTTTGAATCTATGATATGTGAGGTCTGGCCAATTCCTGAGATAAATTCAAGCCATTTTCCCTATGTCCAGATATAAAATACTCGGCTTCTAGTTAACATTAATCTTTTCAGGAACCATAGTCTGTATGCACTTCTTTTCTGACCAAGCATCATATAATTTGGTTCTCCTCTTTATGCCTGTTCCTCACTATCCTCTGCCAGATTAATTTGTGTGCCACTTTTAATCTCAGTACCCTATGAAATCTCAGAACTTTGATTAATGTAAAGATTTTGCAACAGTGTAACACACATGACCTGTCAAAATCTTTGATACAAACTGAAATGTTCTGAGCCTAATTTTGACTGCCCACATTCCATTCATCATCCTCACCTTCTTAGCACCATTCAGAAGTTTCCATCAATCTCTGTTTATTCTCCCTACAGCATTCTAAGACTTCTTTACCTGGCATATTGGAAATATTCCAAATTTCTCCGATAAACTACTTCCAAAAGCTTCTAAATCACATAGCCAGATATGCACACAGTAATGATTACTTCTCTGGTACCAATCAATTTCTGTCATAATGACTTTCCCATATATAACAGGATACATAATATCTGAAATTTAAAGGTAGAAAAGTTTCAGATTTATATTCCATAGGCTCCAAGGCAGAAACATAATGACAGAAGGTCATAGAGGACCAAAAGATGCTGAACTTATGGTGTCCAGGAAACAGAGAGAAGGGAAGAACTGGTGCAAGAACACACTCTGATTGTTTATACTTCCATTGACCTGCCTCTTCTGACCAAAGTCCCACTTTCTAACAATATATGCAAGTATGAAGTCATCAGCAGTTGATTCATTAATGAAGATAAAGACCTGAATAATTCAATCACCTGTCAAAAATCTCACCTCTGAACATATGAGACTTTTGTGGGACATACTAGATCTAAACCATAGTGGTAACTATTATCTATTATCTACTACCCCTATAGAGCATCCCAATCTATCAACTGAAGTCATCCCAATGTAACTAAATAAATATCCTCTGAATAATCATGTTAACATTATTACATATTTGTCTTTCTTCCACTCTGATTTAATTAATCACTATATTCTGTGAACTGAAATCATAGCTGCTACAACCCTTCTTTGTAATAAGATGACAGAAAAGGACCTCACTCCCAAGTTTCTCAGTGTGCTCTATGGCCTTGCCACTCAAAGATTGCATCACCTTTGCCTGGAGTATTGAAGAATGTCAGGCCCAACTAAGCCTATGACTCTTCATTTTATGAAGACCCCCAAGTAATTGGAATGTTTATTAAATTTTTCAAAATACTGAAAACTACTCCAATCTACATCTGAATAGATCTTCTTCAGTGATCTCTTACAACATGGCATGGGAATTGAAGCTAACTCCACTTAGCAGATGGAAGTACCCCAAAGGGGAAGACTGAAAAATTCCCAGTACTTATATGGTCCAGACACTGGGCTATTCATAGGAGCAAATCAAGAGGATGCCACATAGTATTATCAGTGAATAAAACTGGCATTACCTCTCAGGCAGGGATTAAATAAATACCTTGTATTATTGAGCAATCAATAGGTAACAAAAGCTCACCGAATATGTTTGGGACAGTACTACTGTCCTATTCCTCTTCTAGAAGACTGAAAACTCATTAGGAAGAAATGAGAAATATAAAAATGAAATTAAAAACATGTTAGCATATAATAATATATACAATTCATCAACTATGCACTATACCAGGAAGAATGTTAACTGTTTTGTAATATAACCAAATATATAGCAAACCAATGATAATCATGTCATTTATCTATAATATCCTAATATTGCAGATAAACAGATCATTAAGTAAAATGATAAAACACCCCTAAATACTTTATATGCTCTCTTAATCTCAATACCCCATGAAATCTCAGAACCGTCACTGCTTGGTTCTAATTCTTCTTTTCATGCAACCTACCTTACCAACAAGGATGTCACACTGAACAGCCAGAAGCTAGTGATCAATTTTGGGTTTACTGTGAACCCCTGGATTCAACCCCTATACCATTCTTTACTTCCCAATGCCCTCAAGGATACAGTTAATAGTGTATGACTAATAGCTATTTGCAACATGCTTGTCACTACATACTAGGTTTGCTCATCCCAAAACCCTTTCCTAATATTCACAACCAACTATTTCTTTATGACTCCAAGATTCATGAGAAACACAGCAAACTGTAACCCATACATAGAGTTCTCATTTGCACTCCAGATGGTTGATGTGTGTCAGATATGTGCAATTCAGTAAATTGACAGAAGCATACTGCTTATTATTTCCTTAATCTTTTCTCTACAAAATGACCTTTAGAGTTTCATCTAAAAACTGGTGATAATTAAAACGGTATTCAATTATAAAGAAAAACGTTTTCATCCCACAAAATAGAGTTTGTGTCCTTGAAATCTCATTATATACTAAATTAAATTATGAGAGCAAAATCTCTAGAATAAAAACAACAAAATGAAGTTGAATGTTCCCCATTGTGTAGTATTGGCCTCAGTCCTCTAGCTAAATGGTATCACCCTATAACTTTAAAGAAACCATCTTTAATAATACTGAATTCAAAATTTATTTAAAGGTATTCTGGAATGTCTTTAAATATGAAATGCTTCATATAGTTTGAAAACTGCTCTTGGAACAAATAGTAATGCTGTTAGTAAAAGGATCTGGAAATGAAAAATTACAATAAATAGTAAAAGACACTGAAGAACAATTAGTCTAGAAAAGAGAATATGGATGGGAGTAATGTTCTTCAAAATTTGTACGTCACTTTCATTCACTTCAACCATTATCCAAACTACTATCCTTTATAATGTTTAAACATACCTAATAAGGTAGTCCATATTCCTGTCTACATTTGAAAAGGAGCTCTAAATGATATGCTTTTTCCTCTTTGAAGGTTTTCTTGACATCTACCCTCATCCAGGAGAAACTGGGTTCCTTTTATTAAACTTCTGTAAGAAATCTGACTTTATTTCTTTTGTAGCATCAATCATATTGTGTAATCATCTTTTACTGAACTTTATCACTTCTCAGGAGTAATATTTTAATATAAACTTATATATTAGGATCTGAATCACACATTGGTTATTAGATATGTGACAGATGATTAAATGGCTGAATAAATGAATAAAGAGTAAGTAAGTCTTCCATTGTCATTGGTCAAATGGAACTTTCCATAGATGCAGGCTGAGAGAGAGGAGGCAGTGAAGCAAGAGTAGGAGCAATGAGGATTTGGGGAGATTTATGTAACTTACTTGTGCTTTTAGAATCTGCTTGGGCTCCATCACACACAAAGCACTCCTATTTGATGATAGGACACTGCTATGTACACTCAGCTTTATGGTTTGGTAGGTCAGATAACATCCAGTTCATGATAGGAAGCTCAGATTGTACAGTAACTTGGTGGCCAATGGCTAAGCATTCAGTTTCTGCTAAAGCCCAGGAGCAGACCAAGATGTCTTTCAAAAGAGGAGCAGTTATCTCCAGATAATGGCAGTTCTTTGCTCTAAAATCCTAAAGGCCTACGGTGCTGTTAATTTACAGGTGTCTTACAGGCTCCAAACAGCATCTCTACATCTCTATATACCAGTGGAACCTCAGGTACCATTGTCTGCTGTGCCATGTGACACAAGTGAGAGAGTAGCTTGTGGAACTGACTGGACCAGAGTGATCTGTTCTGGCTTCTACTCAAAACTATCAGTTTGGATTCACTCAGTATGGGCCAGAGTAACAATGTGTTGAACGTATCACCTCCGAAATCCAAATAGGCTCAGTAGACAACTCTGTGTCTCCTCTTTGGATGTGGAAGGGGTTCAAATGCAACAATATAACCACAGAAGAGATACTGCAACAAGCTTCACATCACAGGATCCCTTGAAATTACACTAAGGTAGATCACTCTTGGATTTCAGTTCAGTTTATTTTCTACTCTTTGACATGCAAATTCACACCATTAAGACTAGAGCACAATGTTATCAGTATAACAAACCAATGTAATACCCTGTGGAAGACAAAGGCAATCAAGATCCTTGTGACATAGGAATAAGAGGACATATGCCCCTGATGTAGGACAGTGAAGGTACATTTCTGACCTTGCCAGTTGAAATTAACATCTAATTAACATCATCAGATGGATAGGTATGGAGAAATGGTATTCGCCAGATCAGTAACTGTTTACCATTTAGGTCAGATGGTGTCAGTTTTCTCAAGCAATAAAACCACATTTATTACAGCTTCTGTAATCAGAATCACCAATTGTTTAAAATTTCAATAGCCCACCATCATTCTCTGGGATTTTTCTGTCCTTCTACAGAGGTTAAATAGGATATGAACTGAAATGAGATGGGGATCACAAACACTGGGTCATTCAAGTCCTCGATAGTGGCACTAAGGTATGAATATTATGGGTATTTGGGGGAAAACCTACAGGAATAAAGTGCCATTCTCATACCACATCAAAGTGAACACTAAGATCACTTATCATTAATTATTTTAACCTTGCAGTAATATTCATCAGATTTCTTGGCTGTCAAGTTATTCTTTGTTTTCTCATATCGAAACTGTACTTATTAGAAGAGATCTACTATTTCAGGGTGGAGCAGTTATGTTCTATTTGCTTAAGGGAGGTAATGTCTACATAGATACTGTATTTGAATTCTGCAAAGGACATTTGCCCATTATCAATTTATTATATAATCATTTATCCAATAATTTATTTATACATCTGTGAGTGCATGAATTTTATTTTATATTTTGGGTTATAATCCACTATTATGTAATTTATTTTATTGCTCATTTTTTTATTGATAAGAATGTAGTGTTGACATTTTCCTCCTTTGCTATATTGCTATCACTTTGTTCTTTTTAGCCACATATTTACTTTCAAATGGTAGAATGTTCAGGATCAAATTGTTCCAGATTGGCTCAGATATTCCTTTGATATATCTGTATCATTATGGTTTGATTGAGTTGGTTTTACTTAAGAGTCACTTTCTGACAAGACATGAATCTCCAAATTCATTTTGTATTTTCTGGCTCCCCACAGAGATGTGGTTCCTTTCATTAGAGAATGGTATTAGGAGCTAAAATCTGGTTCTGAATATACTCAATGTATCAAGTGTGTCACTGCTTCTGGTCCTCTTAAAGATATCCTAAAAATGCATGCTTGTATGTTATTTTATATGCAACCAGGTATCCTTAAATATATAGATATATAGATTTATCTATATATTTATCTATATATCTATATATAGATATATATCTATATATTTATCTATATATCTATATATATAGATATATAGATATATATATTTTCTCTATAGTAAAATAGACATGAATTTATAGAAATTGCTGATTTTTGTCCAATATCACTGAATTTATCTCAGATTCTTCCTTCCTTCCTTCCTTTATTTGTAATGTATCACCTTAACAGTAAGAAATCAGGATACCACTGTCTGCTATTCACTTATTCATCCATTTCCAGTTGTAGGTGTACAGCAGATTCAGAATTGTTAACCAAGCGTCTCTATGTACAGTTCCTAAACTTAAATTTTCATTCATTTCTGCAAGTACCTATACCAGCATCTTCCTTTCTCTATACCCTTCAATAACATTATGTCATATATTAAAACAAAATTAGACTCTTTTGTCATAAGTTGCATCCCTCCTGGGACTTCCTAACTCATTTATAAATTATTAGCATAAAACTAAGTTTCATATTGTATCTCCTAAGGTACTATAGGTCAATACCTATAGTATTGATACATGTATAATACTATGTATCTAAGGTCATACAGAGTACCTCTGCTTTTATAATAAGTCCCTTAATGCTATATACTCAACACTCTATCCTTTCTCCAAAAGTGTGACATACTGAGATGCTTACTATTTGTACAGTTTTATGTTTTCCAGCATGGTATATAGGTAGAAACATAAATTATACAGTACAAATTACAGGTTCACTTTTTGTTTCTTGACTGAACCCTGAAAACAAGGTTTCCTTTTTAAATTATCCTACTTAATATGTACAATGTAAGACACTTACAGGCAGCATGATGCAAAATTATGTTATAAAATGAAGTATAGGACATAAGAGAATATGAGATAATTAAAATGTAATAATCAAGAAACAAAAAGTGAACCTGTAATTTGTACAAAAAGTTAATAATTATTTCATAGATATGGGAAGGGGTTGAGAGAAAGAGGAGTAAAAATGAGCAAGATGCAATATGTCTGTGTACTAGCTCCAAGATTAATGGGATTTATGTGTCACAAACAAATAATAATGATAATGAAAATAAATAAAAGGTGACAACTAAATGGAGCAAAAAGTGACTTTAAGAGGTACAGAAAACAGCCATTATCCCTATACTTGAAGGAGAATAAAAAGAAATTTAGGCAGAGTATACAACCAAGCCCTAGATTCAGAGCTGTGGGTAGAGGCAAAGGGCCACGCACAACATTCCCCTCTTCCCATCACAAATATATCTCACTAATAAACAGGCTTCTACACATAACAAGCCACACTGGACAAATAAAGAGAAGTTCCTCTTACTGCTCTGATATCACACTTGGCAAAACCTAATACTATGAAAACTGAAAATAAAATGTTTGCAGACAAATCAATAAATATGATACACCATATCAACAGAGCCAAAAACAAAAACATGGTCATCTCAATAGATGCAGAAAAAGCTTTCAATAAAGTCCAACACATGTTCATGATAAAAAACCCTTCAGGAACTCATAATACATGGTGTCTACCTCAACCTCATAAAGGCCATCTATGACAAACCAACAGGCAATATTATACTAAGTGAATAAAAACTAAAAACTTTCATTTTAAAATCAGGAACAAGACAAGGATGTCCACTATCAACACTCCTTTTCAATATACTTCTGGAAACACAAGCCAGGGCAATCAGACAAGAGAGAAAAATAAAAGAAATAAAGATAGGAAAGGAAGATGTTAAATTATCAGTATTTGCAAATGACATGATACTCTTACATAGAAGACCCAAAAAACTCCATTAAAAGACTGCTAGAGTTAGTAAATTCAGCAGTGTAGCTGGCTACAAAATCAACGTGCAAAAATCAATAACATTCCTGCACACAAACAAGAAACTCACCAAGAGAAATTATGGAAATATTTCCCTTCACAATAATATCTTAAAAAATGAAATACTTAGGAATAAACCTTACCAAAAATATAAAAGACCTATATGCTGAAAATTACACTATGCTAACAAAGGAGATTGAAGAGAATATTAGAAAATGGAAGGATATTCCTTACTCTTGGCTAGGAAGAACCAACATTGTGAAAGTGGCCATACTCCCAAAACTCTTATACAGATTTAACACAATGTCAATCAAAATACCATTGACATACCACACAGATTTAGAGAAACACTCCTATAACTCATTTGGAAACAGAAGAAACCTAGAATAGCAAGGGCAATTCTGGGCAATAAAGGCAAGGCTAGAGGCATCTCAATTCCTGACTTGAAACTGTACTGCCAAGCCACAGTGATAAAATCATCATGGTACTGGCAAAGAAATAGACCTGAGGATCAGTGGAACAGATTAGAAGATGCAAGCACAACTACAAAGACACTCAGCCGCCTGATATTTGACATAGGGACTAAACATGTTCACTGCAATAAGGACAGCCTCTTTAATAAATGGTGTTGGAAAAATTGGCTCTCCACATGCAGAAGACTGGAACTAGATCCATGCCTATCACCATGCACAAAACTAAAGTCTAAATGGATCAAAGACCTAAACATTAAAACAGAAACACTAAATCTACTGGAAGATAGGGTAGGTAGAAGTCTTGGAGACATAGGGGTAGGGAGAGAATTCATGAACAAAATGCAAACTACATGGGAAACACTTCAGAGAATTAACAACTGGGATCTCATATTATTGAAAATCTTCTGTACTTTAAAAGAAATCACCAGCAGAGTGAAAAGAAAATCCACAGAATGGGAAAGAATTTTAGCCAGCAAACTCTCAGACAAAGGACTTATATCAAGAACATATAAAGAATTGAAAAACATCAAACCCCCAAATTCAAAGACCCTCTCCAAAAATAGGCATCTGAGATGAGCAAACAGTTCTCAGATAAAGATATACAAATGGCAAATAAATACATGAAGAAATGCTCACCATCACTGGCAATTGGAAATGCAAATTAAAACAACATTGAGATTTCATCTCACTCTGGAAAGAATAGCTGCCATCAAAAAATCAACTGATAACAAATGTTGGTGAGGCTGCGGGGGAAAAAGGAACACTGCTCCATTGTTGGTGGGAATTTAGACTGGTGCAACCACTATGGAAGTCAGTATGAAGAATTCTCAGAAGACTAGGACTGGAAGCTCCATTCAACTCAGCTAATCCCCTCCTGGGTATTTTCCCAGAAAAACTGAAAAGGTCATATCACAGTGACATATGTGCACCCATGTTCATAGAAGCACAATTTTTAATAGCTAAATGTTGGAAACAACCAAGATGCCCATCAACCACAGGGTGGATGAAAAAGATGTGGTATTTTTATACAATGGAATATTACACAGCTATGAAAAAGAATGATCTTGAGGCCTTCATAGGTAAATGGAGAC
>PVJX010033915.1:0-19321 GCA_004027295.1 Dolichotis patagonum
CAAAAGTAAATTTCCCCTTTCTCTAACCATGTCATATTGGACTCACCCTACACCCCTCTCCCCATGGACCTGTCCAGCTGATATCTTATGATGTCAAAGAATCTCTGCCCACCCAGGGCTACCATTGGTTGATGACTTGCTGACCAAAGAAAGCACAAGGGCGTGGCCATCTCAGGGGCAGGTATATAAATGGAGGTCAGGCCCACCTGGGGCAGACCACTGGGAGGTGCTCACCCAAGTAGGATGACCCCCTGTCAGCCTAGGCATCTTGGGCTGCCCAGATTAATGGTAAAAAGACCAACAACCCTTTCTGGAAGGGAGAGGCCAGCACCGAAATTGAGGAGCAAGGTGAGTAGAGCATTCTATTCCTGCCCTTTCCCTTGACTACCCTCCCAAGACCCTTTCCTGTCCTCAGACTGTGCCCTTTCTCATGAAGCCCCTGTTTCCATAGCTGTTTCCCTCTTCCCTAAACCAGTGCTATTTCATGATTTCCCTGTGTTTTCCAGGCAAGCAAGAAATCAGGCAGGGCCAAGAGCCCTGGCCCATGGGCGAAAATGCTTCCCCGGGAGTTCCCATGTGCTGTGCTGACCCGACGAATGGGGAAGCAGCAGCGAGATTTGGTCCGTTTCACCTGCCCAATGAATAACTCCAGCCAGGGCCCCTGGAGTGGGAGCACATTCGTAAGACCCCATGGAAGACCAGCCCCACGTGTACCACTCCATAAAGGCCAGCTCAAGAGAGGCAACAAGAGAAACACCACCAGGGTGGGTGGGAAGAGGGCCGCCCCTGGCCATGGAGGCCTAGCCCTGTGATGTTGCAGCCTCATTGGCACAGAGGCCACAAAACTCCATATAATCTGAGAAGTGGCCCGCAACCTGTGTACTGCTACTGAGCAATGAAGGTAGCCCAGGAATTGTATGTCAACACTTCCAAGTGATGGTGGCAATAAAACCTACCTCCATGAACCTGCCAGTGTGTGTCTGTGTGTTCTCTGGAGATGGGGAGGAAGAGAGGAGAGAGGGAATGGAACAACAGGAGGGGTTGTGGAGGGAGGGAGGAGGGATCCTCCTCCCACTGATGGGAATTTCTCATCTTTGTAGGAGGGAAGGATGTGGAAATCTTCACATGGTCTTTAAGTGTGGCTAGGTTAGCAGGAAAGAACTTCAGGCAATGATGGGGACAGGGAAGGAAGGAATGTACCACTGAAAGCAATGTCCTTGGGGAGCAATGTCCTCCCCTGATCCCTTATCCATTGATACTGAGTTTAGGGAGGCAAAAGGGGCAGAAGATAAGTGTAAGAAAGATTTGGCTGAATGGTGAGCAGATGAGTCCCTTCTCCCCCATACATGCTGGGCTCATCACTCTTTCCTCCCCGCACCCCATAGATGATGTTTGTGGTACATAAGCCCCTTCCTGGAGCTACTGGCTTCTTGACCAAATAAAGCCCAAGGGCGTGGCCATCTTAGATATATTAAGGGAGGATAGGCCCACCTGAGGTAGATGACTGGGAGGCTATTTGGCAAGCAAGATGCGTCAGAATCAAGCCTTGCCTCAGGCAGATGCTACCAAAGCAGTGCCAAGCACCTCCATGAGAGAGAAGAGAAACACTCAGCCAACACCTTAATGCGCACCTTCATCATTGCATGCAGATACCACACAAGCAGGTCCAATCACCATTGTGCAAGAAAAAAGAAGAACCTCTTCACCCCTTGGAAATGAGGGCAAAGTAAGTGGATCAGCCCAGGCCCTCCCTTTGTTTCCCTTGACATTCCTCAAGACTCCTACCTTTTTGTCAGGCTGTACCCCTTCTCCTGAAGGTCCTGTTCATATCCCTCATCTACCTTCTTCCTCCAGTCATTTCACTGCTGTGAATTTTTCGTGCCATAGCAGATGCTCAAAAAACCCAGGAAGCCACAAAGACCTCTTCAAGGGAATATGAAGGAAAAAGCATCCCAAAGAGCACCCGCCAGTTTCCAGGAAACCCATGAAACAGAGAAGACCAACACAGTGTTGGGACTTAACCATGCCTAGGCATGATCTGGGAAGCCAGCAATCAGAGACAAGAAACTTCAAGGCTACCCAGACCATCTGCAGAAACATCCACTGAAGTACTTGGGAAAGTTTACATCAATGATTTGAATTGATGGTGGAAATAAAATCTCTTGGGAACTTTGAGTGTGTCTTTGTGTGCTCACAGATGGTGGGACAAGGGTGTGTGAGAAGGGAGTGAGGAGTCTGAGACAGAGGAAAGCTGCCTGATACACAACCTGAGGCCAGAGCCCATTGAGACTAACACAAAATGAGGAGGCCCCAGGCCCATAGACCTAAGGACTGCCTACTGCTGTAGTGGACTTGTGGCCTAAGGCTGCTGCTATCAGCCTGAAGTGATGCTAGATAGAATAGTTTGAGAGACCAGGGCAGTGTGACTCCTCCTGACACCAGTGCTATTCCAGAGATGTGTCTTCAGGAACTGGCCTGGTGATAGAGGCCATTAGGATGCATGCTGCATTAGGTTTTTCCAGCCTGGCCCTGAGGTCTACCGCCAAGTCCTGTGCTAACTACCCTTCTTAGCCTCAGTGAAGGGAGTCTTGCACCAGACTGTGACTCCTGAGTTGGAGGTAATGTTGGTAAAGGCAATTCCTTTATCACTGAGGCTGACACTCATCTGGATCATTCCTGACTCTCACAGGTACAGGAAACACAGGTTGACACCACACTTGACACTGATGCAGGCCACAGCACAAGTCCATTCTGCAGGCAAGCATCTGTGCCTGATGCTGGAAGAGGTCCAGAGGCTATATCTGTGAGTACAGACCTGGTACATGTGTGATACCTGAAGTTGGTACTCATGTCCTTGTCCACCAAGGCAGATGCTAAGCTGAGTTCCTCCTGAAACTCCCAGCTGCAGGAACCTGAGCAATATATTGCTGTATGGGCTACCACAAGTCCATGCCAAGACTGGCAGTAACTCAGGCACAAACTCAAGTCTGCCCACTGGTGTGCAGTTCTCCACCTGGTACCAGGGAAGTTCTAGTTACTCAGTCTCTCAGCTCTGGCCCACACACAAGGCCTTTGGTTTTTGACTGGTATTGAATGTTGCTGCAGTAAGTCCAGCCCTGAACTCTCAGGCAATTTCCTGTGCTTCCTCTGTGTTCTGCTACCCAATGGGTGGAGCCCAGATCCAGCAGTGCTACCTGAGACAGGAGAAGGACAGGGGGAGGCAGTCAGCTTCTTGGCTAATGTGCTTGCAGCAGTTCATTCTGTGAATATTGTTGTGGGCCTGGGAGTTGTGGGGCTACAGCTAGGACTAGGGTTCACCTGGAAAAATCTATACTGGATTTTAAGTCTAAGGCCTGGACTTAATTTCCCCTCTCTTCTCCAAGTTGGTGTCCTCTCTCTTCACAATGCTTAGAGTTGGGAAAGAAGTGATATCAGCAACTCTTTCCTTCTTGCCTTCTTCAATGCATCTTTTTATATTATTTTACTAAAATTGACATTATAATCCATGACCTGGCTTCCTTAACTCCAGAGTAGGTGGTTTAGTAGATATGTGGAAGTCTGTTATCACTGAAGGCTTATTCTCATCTTACACATCATGCTACTATGCTCTGCCTCCATCTCAAGTGAGTTTCTTCTTGAAACTCTTTCTTCATAAGTGAAACAGAGAAGACATTTCTATCCATGAAGTAGTCATTTAGCATAATTGAGTTGCATGCACATACTATAAATTATTATGAAAAAGTAATGTTTTATTAGTGCTATTATTGTTGCTGTTACTTAGCCTGGAATTATGATGATGTTAATTTTCAGGAAAATAATTTGATTTCACTATTGGCTATCTGGTTGCTAAAATGATGCAAGTTTTCAGAAGAAAGCAAATAAAACTTATGATCAAGAAGGAAGAATTGGATTTGTGAAGTGGAATTTAATATGTAATGCCTCATAGAAACGAGAATTAGAAAATTCAAAAGAGGCTTGCTGAGCTGTTGATTTGATTTAGAAGAGCACAGTTTGTGAAAATGAACATGACCCCTCTATTTAGGAAAGGGTCTCTGGCTCAAATAGCGCTCAGTCAATAGGTTTCATAAAAATATGAAAGATACAACCACTGCATGTGGATTTTTTATTATATTGGAATATTGTGTCTAATCTATCATAGAAATCATGTGACTTTGCTTTAAGCAGAAAGTATATGACAGTTTAATCTGCAAGGAAATATAAGTGATATCACTATAAATTTGATTAAGCATATAAATAGTACATGTGGATGAATACTAATGAGATACCATAAAGCAAAACACATTTATTCTGATAAAAATTATCCTAAAATTATTTGTGAGTATCTTGTAAATGTATGGCAAAGTCTAGAATTATTATAGTCCAAAAAAAAGAGCAGTCAATTAAACATTGTGCAAAAATCTTGAGTAGATGCTTTGCAGAAAATCATAAATGAGTGGTCAGTAATCATATGAAAGAATTTTTGAAATCATTAGTTATCAGGGAAATGGAAATTAAAAGCACAATATAATACCATTATAAACCCTCCTGAATGATTAAAAATAAAGCTCTAAGCAGCCAGGGATGGTATGTCCTTGTAATTCTAGCTCTCAGAGAGGCTGTATTTCAAGTTGGAGCCCAGCTTGGGCAATTTAGCAAAGTAGTAAGACCTTGTCTCCAAATAAAAGGGAAAAAAGGAATGGCAATGTAGCTCAGTGAGAAGGCCCAAGATTCAATCCACAGTATTGGTGGAAAAAATGCACTGAGCAGACCATGTGTTATGGTTTGTGTCTCGATGTCCCCCCAAAGCCTCATGCAGTCATGGGAGCAGCTTCCTAGAATCTGTGACTGTTTCATGGTTCAATGCTAGCATTATGAGTGTGAGTGCTACACCCAAGTGCTTGTGGACTACATACAATCCATGGGACAGAAACAGTCTTCTCATGCACTCTTCCATTTTTGTTCTTGTTGCTTTTGCTGTTTTCTGCAGCCATGAACTATTGCCCTCTGTCATACATTGCACTGCGTTGGAGCCAGCTGATTATGGACTGAAACCTCCACAAACTTTGAGCTAAATAAACCTTTACTCCTTAAACGTCAGGTACCTAGAATTTTGTTCCAGCTACAAGAGAAATGTAATCAAGACACCATCTGTTGAGCTGGAAAGGAATTGAGTCCCATATATATGAGCAGTGCAAATATGAAATAGTGTAACCACCTATGCAAAGTTGAATTTTCTTATAAATTTAATCACACACCTACTATTCACCCATAAATTCTTTTTGGTATTTATCCCAAAGGAATGAAAATGTATATTCAAGCAAGTAGAGCTGAACCCTTCCTGGTTTTAGGAGGGATTTCATTTGTCTCTGTGTTCTGTCTGGGATCCAGCCAGTTATTTTGCAAGGACTTCTTGGATTAGGTAGTTTTTCCACTTCTCCACTTGCTAAAATTCCCTGGAATACCCACTTTTGATATGATTCTTACTGAAGAAACCTTAAAAGCCATTCCCTCTTGCCACTAGTGGCAGTAAGGTCTCCAATGATAAGTAACACAAATTATTTTGAAGCTCCTTGGGAATCATCTTCTTTTCAGAAGATTCCTGTTCATTCTGCCTTCCCCCTCAGCCTTGAAGGAAGCAAGGACAGGGATGTGTTAATGGGTACATTACAAAGCTTCTCTGTGTGTCTGAATGTCTTAACAAATCCACTTAGCAACAGTTATTTATTGAACAGCTGTTATGTTATTAGGAATTGACTTTGGACGGATGTGCAACTATTAGAAAGGCACATTTTCTGATCTCATAGAGATGACCATTTGTTAAAAAATGTAGACAAAAGTAATAAGAATATGTAAAATTGATATACATATACGTCACAGGTGAAGGGGCTTGGTGAAGTTAAAGTTCACTAATGACCTTTGAACTTTCTATACTTGGTTATCTCTATTCTATTCTATTCTATTCTATTCTATTCTATTCTATTCTATTCTAGGTTTGAGGAATTTTCTGTTGTTTCTGCTTTATACCTCTTTGACATTCTCAAATCTCACTTTAACCCCAATAATCTGAAATTTTTGCATTTTGTGTTCATCAAGTTCCTGTGCACTTTCTTCATTTCTCCTGAATATTTTTCTTTTTGTCTGCTCCAGATTGTTTTCAAATAGCCCATCTTCAGACTCATTAGTTGTTTATCATAGTTGATTTATCTTGCTACTGATGGATTGTATTGTATTATTCATTTTTCTTATGATGTTTCTCAGTTCACAGATTTCTGCTTGATTATGTAAATTGCTTCCATCACTCTACTAATTTTCTCTGGTAGAGTACTGAATTAGTTCCCTGTGTTTTCTAAAAGCTCATCGAGTTTCCTTAAAACAACTGTTTTAAATTTCATTTTGGAGTTCAGGCATACTTATTAGTACCAGGGGCCTAATTGTGGGGGCCTAATTTTGACTTTTAGGTTAGGTCCTGGTTTCCTGCAAGCTACTGATGCTTGATGTGTAATGTTATCTGGGCTCAGAAGGATCAGTTCTTTATTCCCATCTTCACAATCAGGCTTTGTCTGAACATGTGTTTTCCGACATTCTGTACAAGCTGCTTATTTTCACCAAGCTTACAGTTACTTCTGCCCTTTCAGCACTAAACAGTAGTGAGTCCAGTGTTGGTGTGTTGTCACTGTTTCAGCACTACAAGATTATCGAAGCCCAGGTTTTTCATAAATCCAACTGGTCTTTCTGCATAAATTAGAGGAGTGCATAGAAAAATATTCCATTCCTTTCAGCGGTTTTATGCTGCTACATCATCCATAGTCACCAATTTGTGGTGAGATACTGTACGGTTCTGCCCTGCTATGGGAGAATCACTGTGGAGGAACCAGTCTCAAGCTCCTATGTCACATTTGCATCTAACCACATTATAATAGTATGTCATACCTATTATGGTTAAGGTGAATTATAATCATAATTGGTTTGGGACCCATCGAGGGAATTATTAAAGCATACTTCTTGATATATCTGGGTGAGTTATGGAGGCATCACCCTGGTACTACATATGGTCCCTGGCTCCTTTCTTTCTGGCACTGTTCCCCTACTGATTCTTAGCTGTCATAGGCTGAGAAACTTTCTCCTTCCAAGCCTTTCTGCCATGAGTTTCTGCCTCGGAAACAGCTGATCATGAACTCAATTCTCTGAAAACATGAGCCAAAATAAACTTCCCTCTTCTAAGTTGTGGATATCAGGTATTTTGTCCAGCAATAGGAGTGAGACCAATACCCTATTTTAATACTCATTTTGAGATCAAGTTCCACTAAAATGATTAAAATCCATGGATTCAGATACACACATTTAAAGGAAATTTCTCAATATCTAATCCAAGACTCTTGCCACGATCAAGCTTCCTAAACTACTTCTTCCATCCCTAGAGCTAAAGTGACATGATGACTATCAGTAGTGTTTATAATAGTCTCATAGTGATTAAATGCTCCATTTTACTGTATCTCAAAGCATTATTGTAGATCAGCATAATCAGCCTTACCTGGAATGTGATGAGAAAATAAGAATCTAATGCCTTATTCCATATCTGCTGAATAAAAATCTGCATTTTTACAAGATTCCCAGGTTATTTGTAAGCACATTAAAATTTGAGAAGTGTTGGTTTAGAGAATAGACTTTAAAGCCACACAAACTAGCTGTGTGTCTAGGCACTGAAAACAAAACCTGATATTTGCTAAGGACTTATTGGTGACAGTAATGTGCCAAGTCATCCCAAATATGTAACATTTTTGAGCCTCTATTCTTTTTTTGAGTAGAATAAAAGAAACAATTAAAAATGATACTAAATAAACTTATCTCTTTGGCTATAGTATCACCAATGTATTTTATCTTAAAATCAGGCACCAAAGCAAGCCCAGTCTGGGGACCAATGCCATGTGTGGCAGCTGCCTGACAGGAATAGCCAGACACCAGCCTCTCCCCATGAATCAGAGCCATTTGCAGATAGAGGATAGAGGCAAGGCCAAACCAGGGAGCAAACCCAGTCTGGGAACCAGCACAATGCAAGGCTGCACAATGCAATGCAATACCAGACAGGAACAGCCAGATCACAGCTCCTTCCATCAGGCAGGCTGGCAAACAAAAAGAACCAATCCCCCTTCTAACTCTAAGAAGCCACTTTATCCAGAAAAATGCAGGCTGTGATGATAACTATCCACATTATCTTTTCTATGGTGTCAAGTCTCCATAATTCTATAGATCTTTTCTGTGGTGTCAAGGCTCCACACATCACAATACAAGTTCACATGATTTTGAATTTCAGCTTGAGATTACCTAAGCCAAATAGTCTGGCGACCACAGAGGTCAGTGTAAAATATTTCGATAGACATCATTTCCAGGACCTTTAACAAAAACACTGTAACATTTTGATTTTCATGCTTTGGATTTTGGTGAATTGGTGTTTTTTTTTCTATTGCTTCAGAATTTATAGCATTACCTGTATAAGCCAGACCAGTCACATTCACATTTTAGAATGCACTTCTCCACCAGCTCTGAAGAAACAATTTCAGTGATGCAATACATGAGAAAAGATTTTCTCCCATCAAAACCAATTTCACAGGTATTGACTTGTTTCACCCCAAACGCATTTTGCACAAAGCCACTTTTTACCAAATACTTGGAATGGTTCCTCTGTCTTTTTAATGGTCCTGCCAGAAGGTGCTTCCTTGTGAAAGGAAATTTTCACTGCCTTGACTCCCAACATCCTTGGGGGAAGATTCTGGTGTCCTGGGTAATTATCTTGCTCTCTAAAAAGTTGTTGGATTGCTGTGGTATGCACTCATCTCTTCCTCATTCCAATGCCATCCTCTGGCCTTTTGCCAACGTCCTTGCTTAGTGATTAAACAGAAATTTTAATAACTTTCTTTGTAGGCATTCCTCCCTTCTATGGTCTATTTCCTCAGACCTTTGCCTCTGATGAATGCCCTATTCCACTGAGGAAAAGCCCTTTGCCTTTTAAAACCAGTACCTTTTCTAAGAATTTTGGAAACTCAGTGTTTGCCCACAATTGCAGTGCTCAATAGAGAGAGTACACTTCCCTTTTATTTTTACAAGTTACTCTGAAGTGTGCCCTTTGAGTTTCAAGCATTGAGAAAATGTTCCTGTGCCTCTTATCAGGTTTTCCTTCCATTAGCTAATCCAAATGACACATGGTGGCATTTCATAGAGCGGGACAAATGGTGAGATTTCCTTTATGCCATGTGCAGTTGCACCTTAGGAAAAAAAAGCAAGAAATTCTTACAAAATAATATAGGAAACCTTCCACAGATAGAGATAAACATGAAACACTCAAGGGCTTGTCAGTTGTTTTCAACCACCATGGGTTCTTCAGGAATTCTTGCTTTCTACCAAATCTTTGGGATCAGATATCTTATAGTTTGGGCAATCTAAAAACTGAAACACATTGTAATGTCCTCTTACTCTGGAAGCAAATGAAAGCTGGAACACACAGCTGAGTCCAATTAAGAGCATATAATTAGCCAACAGAACAACATGAGCACTGCTGAAGTGTTCAAAGGTTCAGAGGCCTGAGACTGCAGCCCAGAGCCTATTACAATATGCCCCCTAATGCCACAAAGTTGTCATGAGTTGTGGAGAATAAATATTTCCTAGTGAGAAGGAACATTAAGGTCCTTGAGGGGACTGGGATTTGGACGCCATTTCTAAGGTTTTCTCTTCCACTTGGTTGAATTTGGAGTTTTGGAAACCCTGCTGATGTTTGGCCATCCAGGATGTTGCTGTCTTAAGTAACCAGACAAGATCTCATGTCTAGGGTCACCAGGGATATGGTGGCTCACGTGCTGATCTCCACTAACTAGGGTTCTGGCAAATTTGAACCACAAAGTTGCCTGGAAGATAAAGCTGGAATGCCAAAAATTTATGCATTCAGGGGTTCTCCTTATTGGAGAGAATTCTATAGGGCTTCCTGGTTTGCAGGCCCAATTGATCCCACCATGTAGGCAAGAGCCTTGGGCAGCCTGTGTGTAGAGCTTGCAGGTGTAGAGATCAAGCCCTCTCTAATCAGAGAAATCCTGACTCATTTTGCCAAATCCTCCTCATGAAATTTTCTCTGTCCATCAGTTTCAAAAAAATCATGGACTGTGGGAGTAGAGTTTGGGACCATTAGACCTCATGACAGAGCAAGAGCTTCTCCAGGAAATTTTTTTCACCTCTAAATGTGTGTGCACAACTTCTGTTCAGTACAACTGGGAAGTAAATTATGGTAAAACCTACAACATGTAGGGAAAATACTGCATGATTGAAATTTTTGTGGTTGTGTCTGGGTAAAGGTGCTGCATAGCTGGGAGCAACCCTTGGATACAGAAATTAAGAGGCTTCAGGTTGCCAGGCAACCACCCTTGGCTGTGATTGTCAGAGCAACATTGTGAACTAGATGCCAGAATCAATGCCATACATTTGATGTAAGGGACCTGAATCACAATGCTGAGCATTTTCATGGAAACCTTCACTGCAGGCATGTATGTTTAGGGCAAGATATGAAAAGGCTGGATTATCAGAGGCCAAATATACAACAGTATTTTTTCTGAACTTTCCATTGCTTAGATTTTTAGGATTTTTTCATGAGTAAATAAAAAGTGCCTGCAAATCTCCCTATGCCTACAATGCCAGGAGGATGTCACATATCCCTGTCCATGGTGGGTGAACACTCAATTGATCTTCCTCTGAGTATCTTTTTGGCCTTGTGCAGGCTGTCATTTGGGTGAGAAACCTTCCCTAAGTTCTGCAGTGAACAGTTGCTGGTATCATTCCCAGGCAGTACAAGAACTTGATGTAGAATTTCTCAGCACCAAAGCCCATGAAAATACTTAGGATTTGAAATTCCAGACTGTGGTTGATGTTGAATTTCAATGGCCACTGTCCTAAAACATGTCATCTATCAGTGAGCATGTTTACAACATGTTTCCCAGTCAAATATGTGTGAAAAGATGGAGGATATTGGATATCAAGACTCATAAGGGAACATAGCAACATGGAAGGGAAGTGAAGATAATGGAAAAAATGGAAACAACGAGAGTCAATCAATGTTAAGTTAAAAAAATTGGCTATGTAAGGACAATACAATATCCTGAAGATGAGAGTATTCATATGGTTATCTCATGGTTGTTGTCATATGTGTTTTCTGCTGCCTCAGCAAGTGTAGCTCAAGGCAGTAGATCATCATAGAAAACCTAGGGGGAGACCAAATGGCACATATAAAAAACCCCAATACCTGGGTATACATTTCCATGGGTAACACATTTGTGAATATTCCAGGGGTCAAACCTAGAACTTTTCTATAGTGTCAAGCCTCCACAAATCACAATACAAGTTCACATGATATTTTGAATTTTAGCTGGAGATTACCTGAGCTAGATGTTCCAGCGACTATAAAGATCAACATAAAATACTTCAATAGACATGAATTCCAGGATGTTTTTAAAAAAAAACACTGTGACATTTTGGTTTTCATGTTTTGGCTTTTGGTGATTTAGTTGTTTTTTTCTATTGTTTCAGATTTAGTAGCTTTACTTGTGTTAGACAGACCAGTCAAGTTCCCATTTTAGAATGGACTTCTCCAACAACTCTTCAGGAAACAATATTCGTGATACAGTACATGAGAATAGTTTTTCTCCCATCAAAACCAGACAATTTGACAGGTGCTGACATGTTTCACCCAACCCCCACGTTGCTCTAAGCCACATTGTACCAAACACTTGGAATGTTTCCTCTGTTTTAATGGTCCTGTCAAATGGTGCTTCCTTGTGAAAGGAAATTTTGACTGGCTTGACTCCCAACACCCTTATGGGAGGATTTGGGAGTCCTGGGTAATTTTCTTGCTCTCTACAAAGTTGTTGGTTTGCTGTGATATGTGCTCATCTCTTGCTCATTCCAATCCCATTCCCTGACCTTTAGCCAATGTCTTTGATTAGGAATTAAGCAGAAATTTTAATTATTTGTTTGTAGGCATTTCTCCCTTCCATGGTCTATTTCCTCAAACTTTTGCCTCTGAGGCTTGCCCTATTCCCCTAAAGAAAAGCCCTTTGCCTTTTAAAATGAGCACCTTTTCTAAGAATTTTGTGAACTCAGTGTTTGCCCACAACTGCAGTGCTGAATAGAGAGAGTACACTTCCCTTGTATTTTTACAAGTTACTCTGAAGTGTGTCCTCTGAGTTTCAAGCAATGAGAAAATGTTCCTGTGTCTCTTCTCAGGTTTCTCTTCCATTAGCTAATCCAAACTATGCAAGGTGGCATTTCATAGAGGGGTATGAAAGTTGAGAATTCTCTTATGAAATGTGCATGTGGACTTCAGACTAAAACCCAGAAATTCCTACAAAATACTGTAGAGAAGCTTTCCCAAAGAGAGATTGACATGAAACTCTCAAGGACTTGTCAGTTTTTTCAACCTCCCTAGGTTCTTCAGGAATGCTTGTCTTCTACCAAAACTTTGAGATCAGATATCTTATAGTTTGGACACTCTAAAAACTAAAAGGCATTGTAGTGTTCTCTCACTCCAGAAGCAAATGAAAGCTGGAACACACAGGTGAGTCCATTTCAGTGCATACAAATCCACAGTAGGCCAGCATAAATAGTGCAGAAGTGTTCAAAGTTGCAGTCCTGAGGCTGTGGCCCAGGATATCACAATGAGGACCAGAAGGCCACATAGTTGACATGAGTTTTGGAGAATAAATATTTCATAGTGGGAAGGAATATTAAGGGCAATGAGGAGACTTGGGATTTTTACTCCATTTTTAAGACGTTCTCTACCACCTGGTTAAATTTGGAGTTTGGCAAACCCTGCTGAAGATTGTCTCTCTAGGATGTTGCTTGCTCATGTCATGACACAAAACGTCATGTCTAGTGCTACCAGGGTTATGATGGCTCACCTGCTGACCTCCTACCAATCAGTTTCTGACAAATGTGAACCAAAGAGAAACAGGTAACATAAAGCAGGAATAGCAAAATATCATGCTGTGGCTTTGTCATACTTCTTGTAGGGACTTCTACAGGGCTTCCTGGCTTCCAGGGCGAATTGATACCACCATGTAGGCAAGAGCCCTGGGCATCCTGTGTGCTGAGCTTGCAGATTTAGAGAACAAACCCTCTCTATGGGGAAAATGTCTGAGTTATTTTGCCTACTCCTCCTAATGAAATGTTCCCTCTCCATCAGTATCAAGAAAACTATAGACTGTGGGAGTGCAGTATGGGAACATTAGGCCCCGTGACAGAGCAAGAGCTTGTCCACTAAGTTTCATTCACATTTAAAATTGTGTGCACACATTCTGATCAGTACAACTGGGAAGAAAATTATGGTAAACCTAGGGAGTCTAAGAAAAATACTGCATGATTAGAATGATTGTGATTGTGTCAGCTGGAAATCTTCTGCAGAAGTGCCCCCCCCCCGAATACAGAAATCAAGAGGCTTGAGTTTGCCAGGCAGCCACCTTGGGCTGTGATTCTCTGAGAGGCGTTGTGACCTAGACCACAGGATCAATGATACTTTTGACTTTGGGGACCTCATTCACAATGCTGGGCAGTGTCATCGAGACCTTAGTTGGAGGTATGTATCTTTAAGGCAAGATATGAAAAGGGTGGATTACTAGAGATCAAATATACAACAGTATTTTCTCTGAACTTTTCATTGCTTAGATTTTTATGATTTTTTCATGAGTAAATAAAAACTGTGCAAATCTGCCTATCTATACAGTGCCAGTGGCACATGATATATCCCTGTACATGGGGGGTGAGCTCTTCATTGATCCTCCCTTGAGCATTTTTTGCCCTTGTGCAGTCTGTCATTTGGCTGAGACCTCTTCCTTAGTTCTTCAGTGAATAGATACTGGCATTGATACCAAGCAGGCCAAGAACGTGCTGTGAAATTTCTCAGCACTAAAGTCTGTGCAGAAACATGAGATTTGAAATCCCAGACTACGGTTGAAGTTGACTTTTAATGGCAACTGTCCTAAAACATGTAATCTATCAATGAGCATGTCTTCTATATGTTTCCCAGTCGAATATGTATGGAAAGATGCAGGACACTACATATCAAGACTCATAAGGGAACATCACAACTTGGAAGTGAAGGGAAGATAATGGAAAAAATAGGGAAGAAGGAGAGCCCATCAAAGTGAATAAAAAAGACTTTGACAATGAAAATGACATTAAAATTTCTCGAAGAGGAGCATATTCATATGAAGATTTCCTGGTTGTTGTCACATGTGTGGTCCTGTGCATTGCCAAGTGTAGCTGAAGGCAAAGGATTGTTGCACTTTTACTAAGGTGCCACCATCCTGTTCTGTATGGGCTGTTTCCCTGTTTTCCTGCAGTCTCTTTGAACCATTTTTCTCTGTAAAATTCCTGCAACTAGCTGACCACTAGTTGCAATGTCTCAACCTTTGTACTCTGTAAACCTCCCTCTGTGAAGCAGCATATTCCTGAAATTGGCTGACCACATGTTGTAATTTCCCATAATCGGCCCACCACATGTTGCTATTTTCCCAAAAATCTATCAGTCTCTGCAAAGAGACTCACCTCCAAACCAAATTCTTTGGCCTCAGTCCCCTTCCCGCCCTTTCTTTGCAGTTTATTCCCATTGGAAACCCTGAAGAAACCTAACCTAGTTGCACAGCTCTGAAATTCCATTGCATCTGTGCTGCTGGATATGAGCTTAAATTGATCACTTCTTTTTCTTTTTTTTTTCTTTTGGATTTTGCCTCATTTGGGGGGTATGGTATTTTGGGGGCTCATCAGGTATTGACAGGTGGATGCTTCTCATATTTTTCACCCCTTGGCTGATGATCTGTAAGTATTTTGTTTGGGGTGCACACATTTGCAATTGCCTAGTGCTCTTTCTGCACCACAAAAGGAGGCTAGTGTTCCTTCTATGCCAGAGTAAGCTCGCCCTCTGGTAATTTAGGACTTTCCACCCATTTTTAATTGGAGCTTTCCAACCATTTGTAATTTGTGGCTTTTCACCCATTTGACTTTGCATTCAGTGTCTTTGTAACTCATGGGCAACTTGCCCATTTGAATCTTTGGTTTCTGTTTCAGGTATTATGCTGTCTTTTGGATTTAAGGGTGTCTCAGTTACTTTTTATTCATCTCTGAGACAAAATACCTGATGCCCAAGTTTGAGAAAGGAAAGGTTTATTTCTTACAGTTTTTGGAGGTTTCAGTCCATACTCAGTTGGCTCCAAGGCAGGGTGGCATGGCAGGGCTGCAGTTTATGGCTGCTGCAAACAGCAAGCAGGAACCAGCAAGAGAGAGAGACACACCTTCTTTCTGCTATTACATCACATCCTGGCTCCACCCCCTAGGAGAGTGTAGCACTGACACCACCAATCCAAGCACTAGACAATGAACCAATCACAAATGTGCAATGCAAATACATGAGGCCTGGAGGCCAGTGACATAAACCATGACATTCCACCCTTGGCCCCCAAAGACACATGTACAACCTTTATACAAAAGACATTTAGTCCATCTGCAAAAGCTGCCAAAGTCCTAACATTTTCGGCATAGCTGAGAAGTCCAAGTCCCAAGTCTCCTCCAATAGCTATGGAAAACTCTTAACTGTAACCCCCTGTACAAGTGAAACAAGGTTAAACATTTCTGAAATGCAAAGGCACAAAATAAACATTAACATTCCAAAAGTTACAAATGGGGGAATATAAAACATTGGAAAAAAGCAATCCAACATCCAGCAGAAGAGCATTAGGTCCTAGAATTCCATGCTCAGCATTTGAAGCAATCTGGTTGCAATCTCCAAAAGGCTTGGGCGATTCCACCCCCATTGCACTTTCAGGGATTTCAGCTCCTTCAGCTTCTCTCTTAAACCCTCTTTGCTTGGTTTTTGCAGCTTTACTTGGATGATACACTTTCCTGGTTTTTCCAAACTTCTGGGGTCTCCACTTACATCTTTACAAACTGCCCTCTCAGGGGCACACTGCTTGGCCTCCCAGACCCTTTGCAATCGAGGTGGAAGCCTTCTTACTCTCAGAATTTGTGCATTTACCTGGCACCTAAAATCAGCACCATGTGGATGACATCAAGGTCCGCTGCCAGGTGAAGCAGTAGCCAGGCTTTTCTCTCTCTTGGCTATAGGTGTCCAGTGCCTGGATTGCTGGGCTCTGTTTATCTGATTGTGAAGAAATCTTTTCTATGTTGCTGCCATTCTGGAACCTCATGTTTCTGCTGCCTAACTTCTAGATACTAGGAGCACATACTCCTGCTAATGTGTGCAGTGTCCGGGCTCACTGATCCAAGCAGGGGACAGATGTTTTTCCTAGATAGCTACTGCCAGTGCACACATGCCTGGTTATTTCACACTGCCCTCAGGTCCCTATCTCTGTAACTAGAACAGAAATGCTATTCTCCTCTGACTTCTGTCACACAGAGCAGCACAACGGTTACCCACCATCTTTCTCAACACACACTCAGCACTAAACACAGGTTAACGTTGCTTCCTCTATCACTGCTGATGCTACATGGCCCATGACCTGTATTCATAGATACATGCACCATTCCTACAGACTTGCTTGTTCTGTCTTCATCTCTACTGTGAACAATGACACCCAAATATCATTTATTTCATATTGTGCAAAACTCATTCATAACTTGCTTCTTTACAAGATTCCAGGGTAGAGGTTTAGTTGGATTTACAGGCAACACATGGTTCACAGTATTTCATATCTATAGTTTGAAATGCAGTCTGCTGAAGAAGTGGTAAAATAATTTGGGAGACACAGGGAAACCTGATAACATAAGTTTATTTCAATAATATTCACGCTCAAAAATGATGATCCATCAACACTGTAATTTATGAACACATTGGACAATGACAGTCTTCAGAAAAATCCAACCAATTAAATACATGTTTTTCTTTATTGTACCTGCCACTTGGATTGCATTGCTCTGCAGGCAGAAGGAGCTGCAAGGCACTGTGGCCAAACTACTGGGAAAAAGGAAAAAGTCCAGCCTGTGGTAGAGCATGGATTGGGAATTGTGGGCGAGGTCACAGAAAACATCCATGACTGAGGCAGCATAGTTCTGTGAGGTCATTCTCCTCACCTCCATAATAGACCTGCAGCTTGACCAACAAATAAGCCCAAGAGAGGAAGCTGGCAGAAGGCTGGGTGACTGCCACAGGAGGTCATCAGGAACCCATCCAATGTTTGTGACTTAAGGGGAATTTTCCAGAGCCAACTGACTGGGTGCTCTGGAGGTTACCACTGTAAGTGTCCTCAGGTCACTGTAAGGGTCCTTGCTCAATAGGGGCAATATGATTTTATAAGGGAAAAAAGACACAGAAAAGAAAAACATCAAACAAGCCATTATAGAAATATCATCCTTCACAATAACATCCAAAAAAATAAAGTACATAGGAATCAATCTAACTAAGAATATAAAAGATCTATATACTGAAAATTATACTACACTAAAAAAGGTGATTGAAGAGGGTATTCGAAATTGGAAGGATATTGCTTGCTCTTGAATAGGAAGAAACAACACTGTGAAAATGGCCATCCTCCCAAAACTTTTATGTAGATTTCACACAATGCCAATCAAATATTATTGACATACCTGGCAGATCTAGAGAAAACACCCATAAAATTCATTTGGAACCAGAAGAAAACTGGAATAGCAAAGGCAATTCTGGGCAATAAAGGCAAGGCAGAAGGCATCTCAATTCCTGACTTGAAATTGTACTACAAATATACAGTGATAAATCAGCATGGTATTGGCAGTGAAATATACATGAGAATCAATGGAACAGATTAGAAGATGCAAGTATAAGTACAAAGAGAATCAGCCACCTGATATTTGACAAATGGGCTAACCATGTTCACTGGAAGAAGGATAGAATCTTTAATCAATGGTGTTGGAAAAATTGGCTCTCCACATGGAGAAGACTAAAACTAGATTCTTGCCTATCACCATGCACAAAACTAAAGCCTCAGTGGATCAAAGACCTAAACATCAAAATTGAAACACTAAATCTACTGGAAGGTAAGTTAGGTAGATGTTTTGGAAATATAGGGGTAGGCAGAGAATTCATGAATAAAATGCAAACTCCATGGGAAACATGTCAGAGAATCAAAAACTGGGATTTCATATTACTGAAAAGTTTCTGCACTGCAAAAGAAATAACCAACAGAGTTAAAAGAAAACCCACAGAATGGGAAAGAATTTCATCCAGTAACCCTTCAGGCAAAGGACTTATATTAAGAATATACAAAGAATTAAAAATATCAAGCCCTCCAAATTCAAAGACCCTCTCCATAAATGAGCATCTGAGATGAACAGAGTCCTCAGATGAAGATATACAAATGGCAAATAAATACATAAAGAAATGTTCACCATCACTGGTCAATGGAGACATGCAAATTAAAACAACACTGACATAACACTGATATAAAACAACACTGAGATATCATCTCACTCTGGAAATAATAGCTGCCATCAAGATATCAACTGAAAACAAATGTTGATGAGGCTACAAGAAAAAAGGAACACTGGTCAACTGTGGGTGGGAGTGTAGACTGGTACAATCACTATTGAAATCAGTATGGAGAGTTCTCAGAAGACTAGGATTGGAAGCTTCTGCTTTTCTGAGAACCCAGTTATTCCCCTTCTGGGTAGTTCCCAGAAAAACTGAAAAGTTCATGTCACAGTTATATATGTTCACCCATGTTTATAGCAGCACAATTTGTAAGAGTTAAATCTTGGGAACAACTGAGATTCCCATCAACCACAGAGTGTATGAAAATGATGTGGTATTGTAGTCAAGGGAATGTTACTCAGCTATGAAGAGGGATGATTTTGAGGCCTTCGTAGGGAAATGGATACAACTTCAGAGTATCCTAATTAGTGAAATAAATAAGAATCATATTTATAAATATCACATTGTGTCTCTAGTGTGAAGAGTGATAAGAACTGTAGGAATAATGAAACCCAAAATGTGTATTTGCTACTTTAAAAAACTGAGAGAAAAAGCACTCTAAAGGATGTAACTGTATGGATGTTTAAGTGTCTAAGATAGACGACCATATTGCTGTTTTTGTTGGATCATTGAGCAGAACTGTTAACAGTCTCAATGTTTGAGTGTCTACATTGTGTACTTTAATTTTTTAACTTCAACAACTATTTTCAAAGAGATGGTATATGATTTGTCAGTTAGTGATTTCTTAGTGGCTTTTTTTTTCTTTAGTATCATTGCTATCCTTTTTCTGTTTTTGTTTCTTGGGTTTTTCTTCTTTCTTTAAATAATTTTTTT
>PVJX010033916.1:0-19315 GCA_004027295.1 Dolichotis patagonum
GAAAACATCATACCACAGTGATATATGTGCACCCATGTTTATAGCAGCACAATTTGTAATAGCCAGATCTTGGAAACAACCTAAGTGCCCATCAACTGAGGAATGGATAAAAAAGTTGTGGCATTTTTATACAATGGAGTACTACTCAGCTATAAAGAATGATCACATTGAGATATTTATAAATAAATGGACACAACTTCAGACCATTCTCTTAAGCGAAATAAACCAAACTCACAAGGGTAAATACCATATAAGTCTCCCTAGTATGAGATTTGATAAGAGTATATAAGATTTTATGGTAAGCACGAGTCCCCATCTCATAGCTTTGAAGTCTTTCAAAGTTTTCAATCATCAGTTGGAACGGTTTTATCCTGTTTTGTTTGACTATATCATACGTGATGATATGAGCAGCTATTTTGAAGAAAACAAAACATTATGACAGCTATTGCTGATTTAATATCATCCTTCTTAGAAGTCCTACCATGCTTCTTTTGTCCTACTACCATTGGTTCTATCTATCACATTGTGTCTTACTGGAATTTGAATATGTGTGATAGTTTAAACAAAAATTTTTTTATCGAAAATGAGATATTATTGTACCCATTGATCATTTTCTGTTATTCGGTCAGAAAGCCCCGTAATTCTTTCACTCTATGCATGGTTTTATACTATTGTGTTATGTTTGATATTATTGTATTTGAAACTATGCCCAACTATAGCAGAGTAAGAGATATGGTGTTAGCTACTGTTGATGTCCAGTTGTCTTAATGTAAAGTACTGTGTTGCCTATGTTGTCCTGTTCTGATCTGCTCTGTACTGCCCCCTTTTGTTTTATTCTCTTTCAAATAAAAAAAGAAAAAAAATTGAATTTGTATAAAACCCCAAAATTGCTGCTAGAAATGACAGACATGAAGTTGAATATCAACAGGTTTTTTTTTTTACAAAGGCCATTGATGCTTCTCCCTCCACAACAGCTCTGCCTTTACAATGGAAAACTGAGGAACCTGTTTGGGTAGATTAGTGGCCCCTTAAAAAGGAGAAGCTTATTCAATTACACAAATTAGTTAAAGAGCAATTGCAGCTAGGACACTTAAAATGCTCAGTTAGCCCTTGGAATACTCCTATCTTTGTTATTCCAAAAAAGTCAAGCAAATGGAGGTTGTTACAAGATTTAAGAGCTATAAATGCTTGTTTACTTCCTATAGGGGTAGTGTAACCAGGACTGCCAAATCCAACTGCAGTTTCTAGAGACTGGCCTCACATGATAATTGATTTTAAAGATTGCTTTTTTAGTATTCTTGTTTCTCCCACAAATAGACAATATTTTGCCCTTTCTATGCATAATTTAAACTTTAAAGCACTAATACATTTAGTAATGTGGAAGCAAGGTTAAGTTTATGTCTTAACAGGTGAAAGATATACAAAAAATATAGATCATTGGTGAGAGACACAGCCAATGCTGGAGACAACCTTATGTGATGGCTCTGACAACCAGGGACCAGAGAGACCTGCCTATCAGCCAGAGAATCAACTGCCAACTTCCCTGAGAGACTAAGAGAGAAGACAAGTGATCCAGTGGAGTGACAGCCATGCAACAATTCATGAGGCTAGAGATATAGTCATCAGAAGGAAAATTCCACCAACCTCTGAAAATCTTTTGGTTGCTTTAATGGCTCTTCTGGCAGTATCTGTATATATGACACCAGTCTCAGTAGTGGAGTATTGGATTTATGTCTGTGATCCACCATTATGTAGACCCAGTACTTGGGCAAATTCTACCCCTGAGATTTATCATGACCTAGACATGACTTGTCCTAAATTAAATGTCATTACAAGGCCACTCATTTCTACATGAATCCTTTGCCTTATAACAAATCTATGCATACTTGGGAGGATATAAAGAAACATGTACAAGGAGCTATCCATCAAAATGTTACTATGGTTGTCAATGCTCTCCAGAAGGAGGTGTTGTCAATGTCCCAACAAACCCAATTGATGAACAAATTCAGGATTGGGACAAAATTTCTGATGCTTTAGATCAATTAAGTCCATTCAACTATATGTAGGCACACTTCTGGCTTTATTTTGGTATACTTAGAGTAATCTATGCATTTCTTTTCATTCTATTCATCATCTGTTGAAGAGGAGCCAAGACGGGCCAACCCCTAAACAACATTCAACCATGACTTACCCTGATCCAGCTGTTGTTACAAAAACAAAAAGGAAATGTTGGAAACCACTATGAAGTGACTCCGAGCAGGATTTAAAATTAACTAATTGGCTTTCTATGCTTGTCTGTGAGTCTGTTCTAGGCCTCAGCCCCTTGCCTGGTGACAGGAGCTGATTCATAGTATGAATCACTGGTCCTGACTGAGGCCTGTAGTGGCCTGTGAGGCCAGAGATACCTCAAAGGGCAAGATAAAGCCACAGCTGTGGACACTTGGCTGAAACATCCATTAAGTAGATAGAGACTGCAGCTGCAGAAATTATTCCTACAGTCTCACTCCTACCATGTCTTCATGATAAGATGGTTCTCTTACAATGACATGATTCATTACTTGGAGAAGTGCTTGAAGTGACTCCCAAAGTCCTACTCATTGCCTGTGCTTTCCTCAGTTTCCCTGCCCTTTGTTGTGGATCTAATAAAATTGGGTGGTCCAGAGAAGTGTTTGTCTTAGCCCTCAGTGTCTCTAACTCAGCTAAAGGATTTTGACAATCCTGGAGCCCTAAAATCATGCCACTTGACTCATTTTACTTAAGCCTTCACCTTACACTTTTTTGGGAGATTGGAGATCTAGGTCAGGACCTGATAGACCATCAGTCTTCTAATGCCGTGAGTCAGGCATACTGAACACTTTACACATGGGGCAGGGCCAAGGAAGTGGCTATGTACTATCACATGCCCAGTGTCCATCTTCTTGAATTTAAAGCAGGTTCCTTTTTCTTGATTGTCCTTAGGCTTTCCCTTGAGTATGTTTTAAACACTGTCAATTGCTATGGCTATAATTTTGGCCTTTGTATTTTCACCCTCACTTGAATAATGATTATTGAACACTGAAAAGACTATGTCCAACCATTGGACCATTGCTATCTGGGGACCCATCTAAAATTTTTGTAATTCACACCAAATATCTGGGAATGATTGACAAGTGAAATCATGTCCCATCAGTGTCTATCCCTCCCTGGAGATTAGATCTAGGTTTGTGTATTTATGAAAGAATTCCACCTATCAGTTACAGGAGATAGCTGGATTTTCTTCTTTGTCTTATATGACTCTAACCTTATCATAATTAATAGATTTCTTAATGCATTTTAATCACCAGGTAAGATCACCTATCATGTTAGATGTCATATTTAGTCCACAGCTAGTATTAACAGCACACATCAGGAATGTACAAAACAAACTAAAGTAACAGAGTTTTCAGAAACAAATTACAGTCTCAACACATTGTATCCTACATGTACTTGATCTCAAATAGAGTAAGGTACTTACAAAGGAATGCAGTGACTTATGCTGTCAGTTGCAACAGTATCTTTACTGACAAACCCTAAGTACTGGCTAAAATCTCCTACCACTCTACCATCTCAAGACACAGTGATCTTCAATCCCACCAAGGGACTCTCAAAGATCAAGAAAACATATGATCCATCTTGAAAGGTCTCCCTTCCAACATATTCTGGTTTGAGTGTCTTTTTATACTATACTAGGCATTACTTAGGATGCACCATCACTGCTGTAGTACCACCACCAATGCTCAAGACAGATACCATTAGGAAGAAACATTGAATAAACTGCTACAAAGTAACAAAGTGTTTTGACAGGTTAGCTATTTAAAACACAATAGCTTTCCCTGCTGGCCAAAGAAGAAAGAGCAACACAAAACAAACCAGGGGACAGGAAATAATATATCTAAGCAGGCATGTAGAAGCACCTGGCTCAGACAAAGTGGAGTGGGAGAAAGGCAGAGCAAGAAGGAGGAAAGAAAGGGGACTTTGATGCACTGTCAGTCAGTCATGCTGACTTCAGCCCAACAGGGTCCTGGTACAGGCAGCTGGACTCAAGGTTTTGCTTGTAGCTCAGGCACTGCACAATCCCTGTTGCACCTGTTGGAGTCTATGGAGCCCCACAAACCCTTGCACACAAGCTCCCAGCACACTGACCACGCTGCTGGCCCTGCTTATGCCCTGAGGGAAAATAGTGGGATCTGACAGCTCCTTGTTGCCAGCCCCACCTACCCACTCAACCACACTCAACCCAGTGAGGGACAATGGCAGGGCCAGTCATGCATCCAGCTCCCTCAGTGGAGATATTTTGATGGGAATGGGCTGGGCTGCACCAAAGTCCTCCAGGCCTGAGCCATACCTTTCCCACCTGGAAGTGGCTTCTACCGTGAACAACATGCAACTAGACAGGCTGAGACCAAGTTTAAAAGGGTTGGCCACAGGTACCTCTTCCCTCCTGACCAGCATGCTAATGGAATGCTCCATGCTTGACTCAGCCCTCCTGCCTCTTGGAAACTCCCAGTCTTCAACCAAGCATGGAACATAAGCTGAGACACTCAGTCAGCTTGGCTCTGAGGAAGTACCCCAACCAAGGGCCACCCATACTCCAGGCCCATTTGGGTCAGACCTACTGGCTCTGTTTGTTACTTCCTACCACCTAACTACTGGTAAGTTCCTGGTTGGCACCACCAAAAACTACTCATAGACAGTGTGATGTGTAGTGATTTCTGCCTCTTGTCCTGTTTAAGTAACTGATGGATATAAGGTTAATGTTTTTGAAGAAAAAATAGGGAAAAAAGAGGAAGAAAGGAAAAGAGACAAAATATGCTCTACACTCAGGGTGGCCCAAAGCAAGAGCAAAGGGCAGTGGCAATAAAGTCAGAAGCTGTCTTCTTTTATATCTTCTTCTGACATTACCTCTGGTCTCTCCCATGCAAAGTTCAGATGCTGCTCTTCACATACATCTCAGTTCTGACATGACAGCTGTCTGTGATTGACAGGACACACACATTGCCCAGCCATTATTTGCCAATACTTTTAGATCATGCCCAATTCGCTGCCATAGTCATGTTCATCTTAGAATGCAGAGTTCATGAATAGAAGCAACATTTTGCCAAATGTTTCTGTTTGCTAACCAAATTGTTCAAGAACAGAAGCATTTGTGAACAAAGGAATTCACTGCAGTAAGAAAAGAGCATAAATAAAGGCTTAGAGTTTGAGGTGTATTTCATATCTTTTTAAAAAAATTTTATTTAAAGAGAAAAAAGCAAAACAGAAAAAAGGATGGAAATAATACAGATTTTTTTTAAAAAAGTAAGAAATCAGTATTTGATAAATTACATATTGTCCTCTTAGAAATAGTTGTTCATGTTACAAAATTAAAACATACAAAGTGGACATTCAAACAGTGAAGCTGCAAACAGTTCTGTTCAATGATCTAACAAAAACTTAGTAATACAGTTATCAATCCTACACACTTAAACATACATGCAGTTGTATCCTTTAGAGCACTTTCTTTTCCTCTTTTGCTCTTTAAGTCCGTTATATGTTTAGTTATATCATGTTTCAGCTTTCTCAGTACCTTACTGATCTGTCTTGTTGTTATTTCCTTTTTAATCACCTTATATAATTTGGGGGGGGGGTTGAAGGTAGTAGAAATATAACAGAAGACAGAACAAAGCCAATTGAGACAGTGCAGTGAATCTGATACAGAACTTCACAACAGGTTACCAGGATAACAGTAAAAGATACCATTGTATATCATTATCTTCACAATAGTTGTCTAGTCAATTAAATATAACAAAACCAAACCAAAGACAGAACATTATAAAATCAATTGAAAGAGAATATTGAATAGAACAAAACAAATAATCAAAATGAAACAAAACTGAAAACAACACTTGGTTTCAAAGAAAAGATAGAGGAGACCCGTATTTCATATCTTAATAAAGAGCTAAAATTAGTAAATTGGACCACCATAGGTGGATTTCCTGAGCCATTTTGCAGAGATATCTTTTTGGGTCACATTTTAAATTTTTTTAAATCTTTCCTGATTACTGTGGTTTCAATACACAATGAAGGTGATAGAGGAGACCCAATGTCTAAGAGACACCCTGTGTGACTGTTGCTTTAATAGAGGATACACTATCACTCTGTAAACTCCTAGGGAATCCAAATATGACCACAATTTCTGAAACCAAAACCTTCAATACCTCTTCTGTTTCCTGTTCTTCAAGGGAAGACCTCAATACCATTAGTAAAAGAATCCACCTGAACTAATAGGTATTGGATTCCCTTACTTTTTGGCAAATGGGTACAACTGAACAGCCAATTTTTTCCATGATATGTGCCAAGTTTTTGCACACCTGGAAGAACAGTAGCCCATTTAAGAGACTTATTCTTTTGGCAAAGCGCACAAGTCTTGACTATCAGTTGTGTTGTCTGAGAGTTCTTCTTCTGTGAATAATTTTGAGGCCACTTGGTAGGTCTTGTTTGTCTCCAGATAAAATAGCTTATGTTAGGACTTGATAATTTTCCATTGATTAGCACCAGGAAAGAACAATTTTCTATAATGTGATCATAAACATCTTGATGGGTGGAACTGACAACAGTAGGAGAAAGCTCACTCAATTTCTGAATGAGAATATTTGGATTGCATCTCATTGAGCAATACTTCCCAAATCAGGGGTTTCTGGAGGGAAGGTCCTCAAGAGACTACTTTTGTTGCAGCTATGTCAGTCAGGGTTTTTGTTTTGTTTTGCTTTTTGCTTTGTTTGTTTGCTTGTTTCTTTTTTACCATGGATATTTCACCAACATCTTTACTGTGCCCCCTATAGTGAATTATTGCCACTTTGGAGGGCAGGTGGATGGATGATAAAATTTGATCTATCTCTTAGTGATATTTTGTGGGAGATTCATTGGCTGTTAAAGTAATTTCTCTTTCCATACAGCTAGAATTTCCATATAGCTATAATTTCTTTTTCCACATCCAGGACTACAAAAGCATACTTTGTATCAGTATAGATGTTGAGTTTCTGTCTTTTACTGAATTAAAGCTTCTATCAGGGCTGAGTTCTGCCAACTGGGCACTAGTCCCACAGAAAAGTGAGGAGCCTTCAAGTGTAAAGTCACAGCACATCCTGACATTCTTGACTTATTTTCCATGAAAACCCTGCCATCATAAAAGAGGATGAAATCAAGAACAGTAAGGGTGTGTCTAACTAATTAAGGAAGAGCTTATCTTTATTTGGATGACTGGCCATTCTTGAAATAGAGCCTGATATTTGACAAGTCACTTTTATGAGAGGCATAGGCCAGGACCCTTTAGAGGAAAGAAGTCATGCCATATTGAGTACATGCAATGAGATCTTTGCCTAAGGTCAGTTTGGATGTTTCTGACACAAGAAGTGCCACTGAAGGCATACCCCTAAGGCAAGCAGGTTATTCTTGTGCTGCTAAATTTACTTAACGACTCAGATAACAGCAGACTGTTGGGCATGTGCCTGATTTTCTGTAACGGCCAGCAGGGCCATGTCCTAACTTTCATCAACACATATACTGAAATGATGTCCTATCAGCAGGCTCAATGTTAGAGCATTAAGAAGCACTTGTTCAAGCTTCTAGAATGCAGATTGGGATCAGGCGCCAGGTTAAAATATGGGTATCTGCCTTCTCAGGTTCCTTTTTAAGTGAGTAAAGAAGCTGTGTGTTCTTCCTATATCCTGATATCCAAAGGCAGCAAAAGCTGCAATTTCCCATTTTAGAGTCTCAAGCTGCAGTGAGGAAAGTATGGATTGACTTATTTCTCCCCTAGTCTTCAGGTTTCCTTAGATATGATAAGGCCCAAATGGAAGTTGTGCCTTAGGGGCTACACAGGGGCTGCTGGGTGGTGAGGGCAGCCCAGCCCGGAGGGCTGTAGCCAAGCCCAAGTGGGCACCCATAACTTGCTCCATCCCCAGCACTGTGTACCTCTGGCCTTGCTACACGCAGAACCATGGTGGGCCAGCTGAGCCTGCAGCCTGTCCCCGAGCTTGTGGACATGAAGAAGAAGGCAGATGGTGTCCTGGACAGTTCGGACTTAGGAATGCTGCCCAGCTCAAACCCAACCACTGGGGACTTGCGTTGGCCTGAGGCAGCCAGGGTGGTGGAGGGTAAAGAGCTCTGCTCTACCTTACCCACCCTCCTTGTTCACACTCTGCAGCTCCAAACCCGGCATTCTCCCCAGTGCCCTGTCTGCTGCCTGCTCACCGAGGCTTTGTCCCCTGTTCTTTGGACATGGAGTGCAGTTTGACCTTTTACCACCAAAGGAAGTAAGGGACACTTCCTTGGTCAAGTACAACTCTGGGTGCCACTTTATCGATGATGTGCAGCTGCCCCTGGGCCAGACAGTGACCTCTTGCAGCCAGAAGGTCATCTGCATTCCTAATTGCACGTGGCTCAGCTACAAGGCTGAGGTGCGCTTTGAGCCCTGCCACAAGCTCACTGGCTTCCTCAGCACCACCATTGTCTTCTCCAAGTACCCCAAGGTGGTCTATACCACCACTCAGGATTTCAACTGCCACAAGAAGCGGAGGAAGTTTCTGTCCAGCATGGAGCTGTCATTGTTTGATTCTTTGATCTTTTTTTATGCCTAGATCTTGTAACCTGAGCAACTTCTTCTAAGATAACAATATGCAATATATTAACTAGTGTTAATTTCTTACTATTTTTAAATTCTGTTTTACTTCTACCCGTTTTTATGTTTTGATTTTTTTTAATTTTAAAGAGAACAAAACAAATCAAAACAGAACAGAACAAAGTAGAGCAAAGTAAAACAATGCAAATAACATAGGGTTTCAGAAAAATCAGGAAATCAACAGTGACTACCATAATGTCTCTTCTTTTTTTCAAAATACTTTCATGCACAATAAGTTAATAAACATCAAAATAGTATAAAAGCAATCAAAACACAAGAATGAGAACCTTAAAGGCTTTCAAGACCAGACACTAGGAAATCAATAATGGCTACCATAATGTCTCTTGTTTTCTACAAAATAGCTGTCTATATCTTCATACATATTGGTATCAAATAACTGAAAACAAACTAAAAGCAATAAAAACCAAGTTTAAAAACATTACTGCCTTTGAATCAAAATAATAGGAAATCATCAATGGCTACCATGATGTCTCCTTTTCTTCAATGTAGTTGTTCATACTATCACACATACTAAAATCAGTACTTGTAAACTCTTTAGGTGAAGTTCTAGGCATATATAAGCCTATACATGTACATCTATCCTTTCTGTGTTAGAGGAAAAACAAAACAACAAATATATAACTATATCTAAGAGCCCAAAACAATAACAATATAACCTTTCAAAACAAGGTGGTAGGAACATAACAATTCTTGTTGTTTTACGTAGTTATCTTTGTAAGTCTTTTATGAATTACCAGATATAGTCATGAAAAATTGATCTAATCCTACAGATGCTATCCATTTTGTTCCAAGAACTAATAGAATTAGTAGTACAATCATCTTAGCAATCTTAAGTGCATATATACGAGTTTGTATCTTATTTTGTTTCTCTTCCTTCTTTTCTTTTCTCCTGTTATTTTTTCCTCTTTGAGCAGTTTCTTACCCTCCTACAAGATTTATTGAAGATTTTGTATCTTATTTAGTCTTTCAGTTTCTTACATTAGGTAGACAATATGATATTTATGAACATGAGTTTGATTTATTTCACTTACAAGCATGCTCTCCAGGTGCATCCATTTACCTATAAAAGCCTCAATGTGGTTTTTCTTTATAGTTGAGTAGTACTCCATTTATAAAAATACCACATCTTTTTTATCCATCCCTTAATTGATGGGCATGTGGGTTGTTTCCAAGATTTAGCTATTACAAAGTATGCTACTATAAACATGGATGCACATATATCACTGTGATATGATGTTTGCATTACTTCCAGGAACATACATAGAAGTGGAAGAGCTGGGTCAAATGAGACCTCCAATCCCAGTCTTTTGTGGAACTTCCACTCTGATTTCTACAGTAGTTGCACCAGTCTACACTCCCACCAACAGTGCAGAAGGGTTCCTATTTCCCCACGCATCTCCAGCATTTACTACTGCTGGTTTTCTTTATGCTAGTCAGTTTGGAGTGAGATGGAATCTCAGTGTGGTTTTGATTTGCATTTCCAATGATGTTGACCAATGATGTTGAACATTTTTTCATGTATTTATTTGCCATTTGTATGTCTTCATCTGAGAAATATGTGTTCATATCAGGTGCCCATTTTTTGATTGGGTCTTTGAGTTTGGGGGGCCTGATTTTTATTAAATCTCCATATGTTTTAGATACAAGTCCTTTGAGATACCATTGATTAAGATTTTTTTCTAATTCATAGGATTTCTTTTCACTCTCTTGGTGATTTCCTTTGACATTGTAAACTTTTTAATAAAAGGTCACAGTTGTTAATTCTGGAAAGTATTTCCTGTACAGTTTGATATTTGTGTATGAATTCTCTTCCAACCCCTATGTCTTCAAGATAACTATCTATTTTGTCTTCCAGTATATTTAATGTTTCTCTGTTAATATTTAGATATTTGATCCATTTTGACTTTAGTTTAGTCCATGGTGATAGGAGTGAGTCTAGTTTTAGTTTTGTGCATATGGAAAGCTAGGTTTTCAATCATCCTTTATAAAAGAGGATATCTTTCTTCCAGTGAATGTGTTTTCTCACTTTGTCAAAGATAAAGTGGCTGAGTATGTTTGTAGTTGTGGTTGTATCTTCAAATTTATTTCATTGATCTTCAGGTCTGTTTTTATTCCAATACATTGCTGATTTTAACACAGTAGGTTTGTAATACAGGTTCAAGTCTGGGATTGCGATTCTTGATGCCTTGCCTTTGTTACCCAAAATTGCCTCTGCTATTCTAGGTCTCTTCTGGTTCCAGATGAATTTTAGAAATGATTTCTCTAGATCTGTTAGTATACTAATGATATTTTATTTGGAATTGCATTAAATCTGTATAACAATTTTGGGAGAATAGACATTTTGTCAATGTTTATTCTTCCTTCCCATGAACAAGGAATGTCTTTCCATTTTCTGAGATCCTCTTCAATATCTTTTTTCAGAGTACTGTAATTTTCACTGAATAAATCTTTTACTTGCTTTGTTAGCTTGATTTCTAAGTATTTCATTTTTTGGATGCTACTGTAAAGGGTGTGGTTTCATTTATTTCCCTCTCAGTTAGTTTTGTTTTGTTTTTCTTTTTTGCACAGGAATGCTATTGATTTTTGAGTGCTGACTTTGTATCCAGCTACAAATGTAACAACCAAATTCAGCAAGTAGCTGAATTTTGTTATTACATCTAGAAGTCTTTCAATGGAGTTTTGGGGGTCTTCTATGTAGAGTATCATGTCATCTACAAATCACAATAATTTAACTTCTTCTTTCCTGTCTTTATTCCCATATATTACTTTTTCTTGTCTAATGGCTTTGGCTAATATTTTCAGCACTATTGTATAGGATTGGTGACAGTATACAGTCTTGTCTTGCTCTTGATTTTAGAGTGAAAGCTTTCTGTTTTTTACCACTTAAAATAATGCTGGCCATTTGTTTGTCATAGGTGGCTTTTATCAGATTGATGTAAAGACCATCTATTCCAATTTTCCTTAGGTTTCTTATCATGAATGAGTGTGGGACTTTATCAAAAGCTTTTTCTGCATCTATTGAGATGATCACAAAGATGTGATTCTTATCTTTGGCTCTAATGATATGATGTATTAAATTTATTGATTTGTGTATGTTGAACCATCACTGCATTCCTGGGATGAATTCCACTTGATCATGGTGTGTGATCTTCTTAATGACTTGCTGCTCCTGTTTGCTAGTATTTTATTGAGAATTTTTGCATCTATGTTCATTAGGGAGATTGGCCTCTAGTTCCTTTTTATGGTGGGGTCTTTCTCTGGTTTTGGTATTAGTGTGATACTTGCTTTCAGGAATGAGTTAGGGAGAATTGCTTCCCTATCAATTTTATTGAAGATTTATGAAGATATTGGTATTAAGTCTTCATTGAATTTCTTGTAGAATTCAGGTATGAATCCATCAGTACCTGGGCTTTTCTTTGTTGGTAAGACTCTCATTACATTTTCAATTTCATTAACTGAAATGAAATCCAAAAGTTTATCATAATAAACTGTTTTGTTTGCCTTTAACCTCTGTCTCATTCCATTTTGCTTTGTGACTTCTCATTTAACAATAAATAATCTAAAAAATGAAAAAAATAAAAAGTTGTGCCTTAGGCAGAAAGACTCTATCATGTCTATCTGCCAAAAAATTTATCAGGGTACATGTTCCCTAGCTTAAGAGCTTTTCTGAGGGATCACATAACCATATATCATCTACAAATTGCAGTATCTTCATGGGAAAAATTGAAACAAGCCAAATCACAGGAAAGAACATGTCCAAAATAACAAGGACTATCTCAGAACCCCTGAGGTAGAATCCAATTCAATTAGGAGGCCCACTCATGAGAACTTTCAAAGCCAAAACACACTGGGAATCTGAATGCAAAGGAATACAAAAGAAGGCATCTTTTAAATCTAATAGAGAACCAACTGGCATCTTCAGAGATCTGGGTAAGGAGAATGTAGCAATAAGTGGATGGGCACTACTGCCTCATGTACCAGTCTAAAATTCTGCACCAACCTTCTTTCTCCATTGTATTTTTAGACTCCCAAGTTTTGAGTGTTGTGAGGGCTGTTGCAAGGTATAAGTAAACACTGTGCTGTTAAGTTGTCATTTGTAAGTGATAATCTTTTTTTAATATCAAGTGTTAGAGGATACTGGATTGGTGAAGAAAAGAGTAAGTCATTAGTGTTTGCACTAGGGAACTCTTGTTGCTCTCACTATTACTCAACAGGAAGAGGTAACGATTCCAAATATATGCATGAAATCACAATGTATCCAAGTTTGTAAAAAAAACTCTAGTGAACATAAAAAATCAGATAAACACAAACAAAATTATGGTGGGAGTACCCAATACCGCTCAATTGCAAAACTCAATACCTTTCCATTACAAATTGAAAAATCAACAAAATAAGAAAATCAACAAAGAAATACTATACACTATACTATAGTATAGACACTATACTATATATATATACTATATATATATACTGTAGTATATAATATATATAGTATATATATACTATATATACTATAGTATAGTATATGTATATAGTATATATGTAGTATAGTATGGTATACTATACTATACAACTAGACAACTATATGTACTATATATAGTATATATATACTATACTATATATATAGTATAGTACAGTATATATGGTATATATAGATATATAGATATAGATATATAGTATAGATATATACTATAGTATATACTGTAGTATATATAGATATGTATACTATATATACTATACACTATGCTATAGATACTATACATAGACATGGGATAAAACCACAAAGCAAGACAAACAATTAAACAGAATGGAAAGGTAAATAATCAACAGCAGAAAGATAACATGGCAAAAATAAACCAATATATATCAGTTAAAACCATTAATATAAACTGCCTCAATTCACCAATGAAAAGATACAGACTGGCAGAATAGATCAAGAAACAACATCCAACAATATGCTATATACAGGAAACACATGTAACCCAAAAGGAAACTCATAGAAAGTCAAAGGATGGAAAACAATACTCCATGCAAAAGGATCAAAAAAAAAAAACAGGGGAAGCTATCATGTTTGCAGACAATGTGATCTTCAAACCAAGAATGATCTGAAGAGATAAAGAAGGTCACTACATATTAGTTAGGGGAAAACATCAAGAGGAAGAGTTAGCAATCTTAAAGATATATGCATTAAATTAAGGAGCACCAACCTATAAAAACAAATATTAACAGAAATGAAAAAGCACATAAGCCATAACACAATTATAATAGGAAACCTTAACATGCCATTGACACAAAGGGACAGATCAACTAGACAGAAAATCAGCAAAGAAATAACAAAACTGAATCACACTTGTGAAAAAGTGGACTTAGTAGATATATACAGTGTTCCATGCAACAACATCAGAATATACATTCTTCTCAGCAGCACATGTTATGTTCTCTAAAATAGGCCATATTAACCCACAGAACATGCTTAAGTAAATGCAAAAGAATTGAAATTATCCCATGCATGTTGTTGGATCATAGCTTCATGAAACTATAAAATAATGATAAAAGAAACTGCAAAAACCCCACAAACACATGGAAGTTGAAAAATACACACCAGAGCAATCAGTGGGTCACAGAGGAAATTCAAGAAGAAATTAAACAATATTTACAAGCAAACAAAAATACAAATACATCTTACTGGAACCTGTGGGATGCTATGAAAACAGTTCTCAGAGGAAAATTTATTGTGGTGAGCTCCCACATCAGGAAAACAGAATGAACACAAATAAACAATCTGATGCTACATGTAAAATATCTAGAAAAAGAAGACCAAGTCAAACCCAAAGCCAAAAGAAGGGAGGAAATTATAAAGATCAGAGCAGAAATTTATGCAATAAAGACTAAAAAAACAGCACAAAGAATCAGTGAATCAAAGAGTTGGTTCCTTGAAAGAAATAAGTAGAATAGATAAACCCCTAGCCAACATTATTTTTTAAAAAAGCAAAGCAAACATCAAAGTCATGCAATAAGGAATGCAAAGGGTGAAATCACTATAGACACTGTGGAAGTACAGAAGATCATCAATACCTGTTTCAAAAACCTCAACACTCAAGGGATGGATAACACAGAAGAAATGGACAGATTCCTAGAGACATATAAATTACCAAAGCTGGGTCAAAAAGATGTAAAACTTCTGAATAACCCAATTTCTATTAAAGAATTTAAAAATGTAATTAAATCCTTACCAACAAAAATGCCCACACCCAGACAGATTCACTACAGAATTCTAGAAGAAATTCAAAGAAGATTTAATGCCAACACTCAAACTCTTCAGTGAAATTGAAAGGGAAGCAATACTCCTCAACTCATTTATGGAAGAAAATATTACTCTAATAGCAAAACCTGAGAAAGACCAAACCAAAAAAGAGAACTACAGGCCAATCTCCCTAATAAACATGGATGCAAAAATTCTGAATAAAATATTGGCAAACAGAATGCAGTAAATCATCAAGAAGATTATACACCATGACCAAGTGGGATTCATCTCAGAAATGCAGGGAGGGTTCAACATACACAAATCAATAAATGTAATCCACTATATCAATAGAACCAAAAATAAGAACCACATGATCATTTCTACAGATGCAGGTAAAGCTTTTGATAAGGTCCAACACTTATGCATGATAAGAACCTTACAAAAAATTGGAATAGACTGTCCTTACCTCAAAATGATAAAAGCCATCTATGACAAACCAACAGCCAGCATCATATTAAATGGTCAAAAACTGAAAGCTTTTACACTGAAATCAGTCACAAGACAAAGATGTCCATTATCACCACTCCTATTCAATATAGTTCTGGATATACTAGCCAGAGCAATTAGACAAGGGAGAGAAATAAAAGGAGTAAGGATAGGAAAAGAAAGGTTAAATTATCATTATTTGCAGATGACATGATACTCTACATACAAGACACCAAAACTCCATTGAAAGACTCCTAGGTATAGTAAATAATTTCAGTAATTTAGCTGGATACAAACTCAACACTCAAAAATCAATAGCATTCCTATACACTAAAAACAATGGCACTGAGAGAGGAATAGGAGCCCCACACCCTTCACACTAGTATCCAAAAAAAATGAAATACTTAGGAATTAATCTAATGAAAGAAGTAAAAGATGTATTCCGGGAAAATTATGATGCCCTGAAAAATAAATCAAAGATAACCTCAGAAAAATGGAAAGACATCTGTTATTCAAAGATAGGAAGAGGAAACATTGTAAAAATGGCCACTCTCCAAAATTTTTATATAGATTTAATGCAATCACAATCAAAATACCACTAGCATACTACCTCACAGATCTAGAGAAATCACTCCTAAAATTCATCTGGAACCAGAAGAGACCTAGAATAGAAAAGGCAGTTCTCAGCAACAATGGCAAGACAGGAGGCATCACAATCCCTGACTTGAAGTTATACTATAAAACTTCTATAATTAAATAGGCATGGTAATGAAATAAAAACAAACTTGAAGATCAATAGAGTACATTAGAAGGTGAATTACAACTAAAAACACATTCAGCCACCTTATCTTTGATAAAGGGACCAAACACATTCACTTGAAGAAAGATAGTCTCTTCAATAAATGGTGCTGGAAAAATTGGCTCTGCATAGGCCAAAATCTAAAACTAGACCCATGCCTATCCCATGTACCAAAGTCTAAATGGATCAAAGATATAAATATTAAAACAAAAACCCTTAATCCTTTGCAAGACAAAGTAGGTAGAAATCTTGAAGACATAGGGGTAGGTAGAGAATTCATGAGCAAGAATCAAATCACACATGAAATACATCACCGAATCAATAACTGGGATCACATCCTATTAAAGATTTTTGGATGTTGAAAGAAACCTCCAGCATAAGGAAAATACAGCCCTCAAATTGGGAAAAAATCTTAGTGAACATTCCCTCAGACAAAGGACTTCTGTCTAGAACATACAAAGAATTTAAAAATATCAGATCCCCTAAATTCAAAGACCCATTCCAAAAATTGACATCTGACCTGAATACACAGTTCTTAGATGAAGAAATATGAACGGCAAATAAATACATGAAAAAGCATTCAGTATCATTGATCATTAGAGAGATGCAAATTAAAACAACACTGAGATTCCATCTCACTCAACAAAGAAAGGATAAGGAAAACTACCAGCAACAAATGCTGGAGAGGCTGTGGGTAAAAAAGGAACTCTTCCACACAGTTGGTGAGAGTGCAGACTGGTGCAACTAGTGTGGAAGTCAATCTGGAGATTCCTCAAAAAGCTGGGATTGGAAGTTCCATTTGACCCAGCTATTCCACTTCTGGGCATATGCCCAGAAGAACTGAAAACACATAACACAGTGATATAAATGCACTCATGTTTATAGCAGCACAATTTGTAATAACCAGATCTTGGAAACAACCTAAATGCCCATCAACTGAGGAATGGATAAAAATGATGTGGTATTTTTTATACAATGCAGTATTACTCAGCTATAAAGAATGATCACATAGTGATATTTATAAATAAATAAATGCAACTTGAGACCATACTCATAAGTGAAATAAATCAAACTCACATATATGAATATCATATGTTCTCCCTAGTATAAGAAATGGTAAGAGAATATAAGATACAAAAAGCTGAATAAATACAGTGAAAAGATAAGAATCTGCTTAAAAGGGAAAATAATATTTCAGGAAAAATGAGGAAGAAGAAAAAGGAAGGGAAAATAAAAACTATCTAAAATTATATAAACACACTGTTAGGATAGCTAAGATGATTGTGCTACAAATTCTATAATTCTTGGAACAACATAGTTAACATTCATAGGATTGGAACAATTGTGCATATTATTGTATGGTGATCTGAGGAAAACTTGAAGATCATTATGTAAAATAACAACCCTAGTTATGCTCATACCACCTTGTTCTAAAGGACTATACGGTCTGTTTTGTGCTCTTTGCTATTGTTATGTACTTGTCTTTTTTGTTTCAAGTTTTTCTAGGAATTTGTCTTGTTTTGTTTTCTTTTGTTTTGTTTTTTCCCTTTAATATAGAAAGGATAGGTATACATGTAGTGACTCATACATGCATAGAACTTCTCCTGAACAGTTTGTGAGAATCGATTATATAATTCACAATGAAATGGACAGATACTTGGAAGAAAAAGAGACACTAAGGTACCCAGTGCTGATTCTGCAGTGTCATGATGTGAAATCCAGTAATACTCTTAATCTTTGTTCAGAGTGATTTTAGCCTGTTTTGTATTGTTTAATTTCAACATACATCAAGGCATGGACATCTATTTTGAAGAGAATGACAGACTATGTCACAGCCATTGTTGACTTCCCTGTTCTCTGGTTTTGAAGACCTAAAATGCAGTCCCCTCTCTGTTCTAATCAGTTTAATATTCATTGTGTGTGAAGATATGGACACCTATTTAGAAGAAAACAAGAGACAATATGATAGTCACTGATGATCTCCTGTTGCCTTGCTTTGAAATCTATTCCTCTTACATTGTTTTCTGCTGATCTGCTTTGTTATGTTTTGTTCTGCTTAATCTTACCCTCTTTCAAATAAAATTTTAAAAAATGTAAAAAGAAAAGAAATATATCTTTAAAATGACCAGGAATCAGGAAACAATTCAACAGCTGCAAGATGACCAAAAGAGAAACAATATAAGACTGATAGATGTCAATGAAACAGTAGGACTCAACACAATGATATAAGAATATTTACAGAAATAATAACAGAAAATTTTCTAAGCATGGGGAAACAATCTGAGATACAGATAAATGTGGCATATAGAACTCTAATTATCCATAACAAAATACATTTTCACCCCAACATATAATTAAGATCCAGAAATTCATTACAAGAACAGAATGCTAAAAACTGTCAGAGAGAACATATCGCCTATGAAGGAAAACCTGTCACAATCTTGGCAGACTTCTCAGCACAGACCATCAAATCAAGAAGAGTTTGGAGTAAAGTATTTCAAGCCCTTCCAACCCAGGAAAGCATCTTCCAACCCAGGATTGACCTACCCTGCAAAGCTGTCTTTCAAAATCAATGGGGGAATACTTCCATGACAAAGAACAACTCAAGAAATTCATGATGCCCAAACCAACACTACAAAGAATACTGAAAGATACTCTAAAAAGAGATTTGGATTACAATTCCAAAAACAACAGTAGGAAGAAAACACTAAGTAGGGCAAGCACTTACACAGAAAGAAAAATTAGAGACACAACAATAGAAAGATACCATGACAAAGATACATCAGTACATATCAGTTATGACCATCAATGTAAATGACTTCAACTCACCAATAAAAAGAAACAGATTGACAGAGTGGATTATGAAGCAAAACCCAACAATATTCTGTGTATAAGAAACACATTTAACTAAAAAGGAAATTCATAGACTAAAAGCAAAAGATGGAAAACAATACCCTTTGCGACAGGAGTACAGAAAAAAGCAGGAGTAGCTATTCTGTTTGCAGACAATATGCACTTGAAACCAAGAATGATCAAAAGACATAAAGAAGGTCACCACATATTTGTTGAGGGAAATCATCAAGACAAA
>PVJX010033917.1:0-19313 GCA_004027295.1 Dolichotis patagonum
GAATTGCTTCCCTTTCTATTTCATTGAAGAGTTTCAGGAGTGTTGGAGTTAAGTCTTCTTTATATTTCTTGTAGAATTCTGCAGTGAATCCATCTGGGCCTGGATTCTTCTTTGTAGGCAAGGACTTAATTACATTTTCAATTTCAGTAATAGAAATTGGGTTATTCAGCAGTTTTACATCTTCCTGATCCAGCTTTGCCAGTTCATATGTATCTAGGAATCTGTTTAATTCTTCAGTGTTATTGAACCTATGAGAGTAGAGGTTTTCAAAATAGTTGTTGATGATGTTCTGTATTTCCACCGAGTCTGTAGTAATTTCACCTTTTTCATTCCTTATTGCATGAATTTGAGTTTTTTCTTTCCTTTTTAAAATAAGGTTGTCCAGGGGCTTATCAATTTTATTTATTCTTTCAAAGAACCAACTCTTTGATTCATTGATCTTTTGTACTGTTTTCTTAGTCTCTATTGCATTAATTTCTGCTCTAATTCTTATAATTTCCTCCCTTCTTTTGGTTTTGGCTTGGCTTGCTCTTCTTTTTCTAGATGTTTGAGTTATAACCTCAGGTTGTTTATTTGTGTCTGTTCTGTCTTCCTGATTTGGGAACTCAGTGCAATAAATTTTCCTTTGAGGACTGCTTTCATTGCATCCCACAAATTCTGTTAAGTTGTGTTTGTATTTTCAATTACTTGTAGATAATGTTTAATTTCTTCTTTAATTTCCTCTGTTACCCACTGATTGCTCAAGAGTGTATTACTCAGTTTCCATGTGTTTGTGAGGTTTTTGCAGTTGCTTTTGTCATTATTTTCTAATTTCATGGCACTATGATCCAATAATATGCATGGGATAATTTCAATTCTTTTGCATTTACTTAAATATGTTCTGTGGGCTAGTATATGGTCTATTTTAGAGAATGCCCCATGTACTGCTGAGAAGAATGTATATTCTGATGTTGTTGGATGGAAAACTCTATATACATCTATCAAGTCCATTTGTTCACAGGTATGATTCAGTTCTGTTATTTCTTTGCTGATTTTCTGTCTAGTTGATCTGTCCCTCTGTGTCAATGGCATGTTAAAATCTCCTATTATAATTGTGTTATTGCTTATTTGACTTTTCATTTCTGTTAATATTTGCTTTGTATAGCTGGGTGCTCTGGAATTTGGTGCATATATATTTAAGATTGTTATCTCTTCCTCTTGAAGTTTCCCCCTAACTAGTATGTAGTGACCTTCTTTATCTCTTTGGATCATTCTTGGTTTGAAATTCACATTGTCTGCAAACAAGATTGCTACTGCTGCTTTTTTTTTTTTTTGGTTTCCAGTTGCGTAAAGTACTGTTTTCCATCCTTTGACTTTCAGTCTATGGGTTTCCTTATGCGTAAGATGGGTTTCTTGTAGACAGCATATGGTTGGATGTTGTTTCTTGATCCATTCTGCCAGTCTGTTTCTTTTGATTGGTGAGTTGAGGCCATTTACATTAATGGCTATAACTGTTTTCTATTGGTTTATTGTTGACATGTTATCTTTCTGCTGTTGTATCTTTACCCTTCCATTCTATTTAATTGTCTACCTTGCTTGGTGGGTTTATCCTATGTGTATGTAGAATATCTTTCAGTATTCCTTGTAGGGTTGGTTTTGTGGTCATGAAAATTTTCAGCTGTTCTTTGTCATGGAAGTATCTTATTTCTCCATCCATTTTGAAGGACAGTTTTCAGGTTACATCAGTCTGGGTTGGAAGTGGTTTTCCTTTAGGATCTGAAATACTTCACTCCATGCTCTTCTTGACTTCATTGTTTGTGTTGAGAAGTCTGCTGTGATTCTGATAGGTTTTCCTTTATGGGTGATCTGTCTTTTCTCTCTAACAGCTTTTAGTATTCTGTTCTTATGGTGGGTTTCTGGGATGGGGCTTATTATGTGTGGTGATTATTATGTGTATTATTATGTAGTTTTATTTTGGTTATGGCTATTTGGAGTTCTGTATGCTTCAGTAATCCAAATGTCAGTTTCCCTTCTCATGTTTGGGAAGTTGTCAGCTATTACTTCTGTAAATATCCTCTTTGTATCATTTTGGCTGTCCCCTTCTTTTTCATTTATCCCTATTAATCTTATGTTATTTTTCTTTGCATCATCTTGCAGCTGTTGAATGTTTATTTCCTGATTCTTTGTTATTTTTAAAAGATCTTTCCTTTCCTGTTCACTAGCTTCGATCTTATCTTCGAGGTCTGAAATTCTATCTTCATTTTCATTGAGGCAGTTTTTATAGCTTTCTATAGAATTTTTGATTTCCTGTAAATCTCTTTGAATCTGCTTTATGCATTCTGTTTTGTTTCTTATAGTGTTCATTCAGGGATTCTATCTGTTTGCTTTGTTCTTCTAATTTTTTAGCTGTGTCTTCACTAGATGTGTTCAGTATTTCTTTCACTACTCTTATCATTTCTTCTTTTACCTGGGCAATTATTTCTAATTTGAATTTCTCCATAGTTTCCCCTATTTGCTTCTTTATATCAGTTGATATCATTTCAGTCATTTCAGGTGTATGGCTTCTATTTTCTTCTATGTACATGGCTCCTAGGCTTTCTTGGGATGGGCTGGTGATTTGAGCCTAGCTTTTGGTCTTTCCTATTGTCATTTTTCTTTATTTCCTTGGTTTGAGTGGTGTTCCAAAGCTTCCTCTGGGTGTGTCGCAAATCTCCTACTGTGCCCTCAGCTACTGGAGCAGTCTCAGCTCTTCTGCAGCTACTTGGCCCCCTAAATTGAGAGGCGGAAGCAGGGTGTGGAGAACTGGGGTCAGAGAAACCCTGGGGGCACAATCCCCTGTCCTAACGGTGTGGATATGAACTCAGCAGCTGGCAGTGCTGGTCGCAAGCTGTCCACAGGCCAGCTCAGTTGAGCCCAGAGTCCTTGAGCAAGGTTCCTGCCTCCTGGACTGAAATAAGGTCGCTGAGCATGGGTGACTGAGGCCCTGCAATCTGCTGGACCCAGTCCAGTGTCCTGGTAGCGCCCCAGGAATTCAAAAGCCAGAATTTAGGTCTCTAACTTTCCCCAGGTCACCGGAACTCATCTCAGGCAATCTCCACCTCTCTGCAGATTCTTGTCTTTCTTGATTGAGATGCAGAAGCTGGGCCTGGAGAACTGGGGCTGGCAGAGCCCCCGGGGTACAATCCCCTGTCCTGGGGGTGTGGATATGAACTCAGCAGCTGGCAGTGCTGGTTGCAAGCCATCCCCAGGCCATCCCAATTGAGCCCAGAGTCCCTGAGCAAAGTTCCTGCCTCCTGGGCTGAAACAAGGTTGTTGAGCATGGCTGACTAAGGGCTCCGCAATCCGCTGGACCCAGTCCAGCATCCCGGTAGCTCCCCAGGACCTCAAAAGCTGGAATGACGTGTGAGTAATTTTGAGGGAAGAATTCACAAAACTTCATAATTACTGACTTCCATAATACTATTTGGGTTTATTTTTAAATCATTTAAACTCCAGATAATGGGTTCTATATACATCCATACTCCTGTGCAAAGACATTCTTCCTTTTGTTTGTCCTAAATTGCTCTTTATACTGATGATCTTTTTTAAAGCATAAGGTCTATATGCCTTTTAAAGGTTAGGGCACTGTTTAGCCAGACACCCAAATATTTATACACTGAGAACTACATCAGTATTGTCTGATTAATACTTGTCTTCTTGGGCAAGCTGTGAATAATGTCAACATGAACTACATTATTCCTACTAAAAATTCATCCATTTAGTTTAACTTGCATGTAACAACACCTCAAAGTCAGGAGCTGTTTGCTGAGTGCTGTTGCAATACTGTGGAGCTCATTCATAACAAATGGCAATGAAATAGCTTCAGCATACCAAATGGGAGGATCAGCATAAATGGGAAATTTAGGGGCTCCTGGAAACCTTTAATATATGGTGAATATAAAGGGGAAATGCAATGAAAAATCCTTGCTTAGGAAAAAAGATACCTTTTTGAATTGAAAGTTAAAACTATGGTATTAACCATATGCTTTATACTAATGCCAACTGAAATTTATCAAAATAGCTGAACAATAAAAAGGCCAGAGCTGGAGCTGTTAAGTAGATCTAAGAGAGAGTAGCAAAGGAAGAGCTTCACTATTTCTTTTACTCTTTTTCCTTTCTTTCTTTTTCTCCTGTTTTATCACTTTGTTTATGCTTTTACTTCTCCCTTGAAACTTTTGCCTACTTTGGCTTTTGATCAACTTTTCCTTTTTCCTGGAATTAGAGACTTCTGTCTCCCTTTCCCTTCTCACTCTCTCTATGGATGGACCCTTCCTCACCTTGAATGTCCTGTCCCCTCACCATTGTAAGTTACATAACTTTGCAGTGTGTATGAGGGAAATAATCTCACTAGTTCATTCTTCATACATCCAAGAGTAAAAAATCCAAGAGAAATCAGTTTACTGGCTGAAGTCACACAAATGAAAAAACTCACAGTAAAAGCACCACATTTTACCACTGAAGGAGATTGGATATCCTGTGTGCCATTCATTCAACCTGTACAGAAGCAGTTTCTAAATATCCAGAAATGAGTTGTTTGAGCATATTTCCAGGGAGGCTAACTCACTTCTTGGCTAGGTACATTATTATATTGGAGGATTCTGAAAGCAGGCTATTCTTTAGTTAAATTGTGTCTTTCTGGATTTTCTCGCACTGACTTTGTTCTTGCTCACTAGAGTTACAAGGAAGACTTTCATATGCTTCCTCTTTAAAGTTGTGATGAAGCAATTAGGTTCTCTTTAGCATTTCTTCTAGGCTTTATACCCTGGCTCCTTAGTGGTTCCTTAGGACCACGACAAGTCTCTCATCACTTCTTTATAGTCCTCACATGGATGACTGCTAGCCATTGTCATTCTTGTAGGGTGACATAGATTTTGATACAATACTTCAAGTAATATTTATTCCACTTGGACTACAGAATCACTATTACCTATCTGAACATGGAAATTTTATCAGTTTATTATTTCTCAAAGTGTTGTGCTTATCTAGTGTTAGTTTATACTGAGATTAGGTTCAGTTGAAATTCTCAGATCTCTTTCCATGTAAACGTCCAAGAGGCCGGATGCTCCTGGGTCCTTTTTTTCTGATTATGCAAATGATTGCTCTAACATTAATTTAGGGCTAATAGTTATTCCTGTAACATTTGATTCTTTGCCTGTTTATGTACAGAAAGTGGTGCTCAGTTGAAGAATGTATTGTACCTTTTAACACCCGATGTGTACAACCCATGTAATAGAAAGCGCAACAATAAAATAATGATCCTAAAGAAAGCATATGGCAGAAAAAGATCTGTAAGCACAGTATAATTTTTTTTTGGCCCCGGGAATTGAGCTCATGACCTACCAGGCAGGTGCTTAGCCACTGAGCTAAATCCCCGGCCAAGTATAATTTTCTTTTGTTGTCCAGAATACTTAAATTCTTGAACCTCTCAGAAATTGGAAACTAAATAAAGCAACTCAAGCTTCTTAAACACAAAACAAACCAAAACAAAACAAAACATTTGATCATTTGGGCTTTGTATTATTTTTCCAGGAGTCTGAACTCTTTCTAGGCTTCTAAAAGTTTCCCGTCCTTTGCAGAGAACTGACAGCTTCCTCCTGGTGAACATTCAACTTTGAACAATGTGTACATTCATTTTTGTTATAATTATCCATTTGATTACAATAATAGCTATCAGATAAAATTATAAATGGCAGGGTCAAGTGGTGCAGAATAGACTGGAGTAGACCTTATTTAGTTAAGATTCATTTGATCACAACCATTAAGTAACTGCTGGAAGAATTCTATTGTTTTTTACCAAGAAGAATGGTTTTTCTGATCTCACCTGTTTATTAATTTAGTAAATATTTACTAGGGGTTAACCATGTACTAGTTATTATTCTAGGTATTAGAAGAATGGGACAACCAAATCTCCGAAGTGGGCAATTCGGCAATAAGAATTTGTGATGTTTCCTAAAAATCTCTTACTCCCAATATTTGGGCCTTTGCATTCTTCCTTTAAATTCTTCTTGGAATAATCCACTTGATTTGCTGGATGCCACTAAGGTTTTAGGAGCTACCTTAGTTCTTGCCCTCCCAACTCTTTGGTGCATTTGTTCCAGGGCATGTGGTCAGAAATGCAAGCTTTTATTATGTACACAGCCACTGGCGCTCAGCTCCTATAGTCTGGACTTCCCAGTGAGGGGGAAATGTTACAAGTGAGTTACCCCGGTGATGTCTACTAAACACATAACATAGCATAAAAAGGATGCCAATGGATGTCAGTGTTTTTTACTGGAATATGTAAGAATAAAGACTTTTTGGTATACAGTATAAGCAAGAAAGATCAAGCTAGGAAAGAGATTTTGCCTTAAACCATTATATAACACTAAAGGGCAGCCAAGGGAGTTGTGAGAGGTTTAAAGATGCTACAAAATTTGTTTACACTGTAGGAGTGATTCTGTCATAGTTTTGCTAACTTCATTTGTTCATTAGTTTACTAAATATTTACTGTGGGTTTCCCATGTACTAGTAATTATTCTAGGTGCTAAGGATGCTTTGACCATCATTGTGATCTGATGGTGCTTGCAGTTCACAGTATAAGTGGACTCAGTAGACAAAAAACAAAGCAAAGCAAAACAAAAAAGGAAGATAATTTAGCTAATGGTAAGTATTACAAAGATCATAAAATGAAGTCATGAGAAAGAAAATGGCTGAAGATGGGGCAGTCAGGAAAAGCCTTCCTAGACGACACTGAGCCGAGCCTCAACAGCTCAGGGGACAGCCAGATCGACAAATGAACAGGGCACTGGTGGTATTTGATTCCTTCTGCCTCTCTTGGAGTCTTTCAGTATGTTTCAATGCCCTGTAATGATTCTATTCTTTGAACCCTAACCACAAACACACAAGACTGAGAGCTCAACCCAAGGGAGATTGCTATTAACTGGTTATGAATCTAGCGGCTCTGGTGTCTTGACTGCAGCCACATCTTCCGGAAGTATCGAGCTTTGCGTGAGTTAAAAAGAAAGAGCAGAACTTTTGGTTTAGTTTCATTATGGAAGAGAGGGCATTCCGATCCTTCAGTGTCTGCACTGTCTTGCCCATCGTTCTCCCAGTGGCTTTCTGGTAAAATATAGGCCCAGGAAGAATTCAGAGATCACCAGAGCTAAAGCCTCACTGATAAATGGGGAACTGAGAGGTTTAGTGTCTTTCCTGTGATCACACAGTCAGTTTGGGCAGAGCCAGGGTTTGATCCCAGGCTTTGTATTTTCCACTTTAGTTCTCTTCTAGATCACTGGCCTGAAAGACAAAGGAGGTAAGGTTTTTTGAGAGCTCTGTTTCATTCTATAGTTGGATCAAAGATTACCTTAATTTAAAAAATAATAGTTCTCCAAGTTTATGAATACTAATAAATTTAATACTATCAAATAAGAAAATACTCCAATTAATAATGTAATAAAATATATTCTATATAGGTAAAATACATTATTGAGAATAAATTAAAAAGTTATATTGGGCCATTTTGTATTGCTACAACATAATGCCCAATGCTGGGTAATGCACAGTAAAAAAGTTTATTTAGTTCATGAAATCTGGTGGCTGAAGGGTTCAAATAGCATGGCCTGGCATTGTGACAAGGGCCCTGTGGCTCCACAGTACCATGGCAAGCAGTAGAAGTGTAGAATGGGCTGGCGTGTGGGGGGAATCTTTATAAGGAGTTGCCTCAAAAAAACTAATTCACTCCCAGCAGACCCAACCCACTCCAAGAGAGTAACATTAATCCTTCCCTAAGGCTGCACATTCAGTAGATGCCATATTTCATAACCGGAATTTTGATTGTTTTTTAGACTATCCACACTCAGTCTTGGCAGTGAGCCAGAGCTTTTAGCCAGCCACGTGATCTCGAGAGTAAATAACTGAGACTCTACCGCGCGCTGTTTTGCTAAACTGTGATGTTTGTGTAGATTAGGCCTAGGAAATGCATTTCAAGTTTATTATATTTTCAATTTACACTGGGTGCTTTGAGTTCTAATCCCACTCATTCCAGGTTGAAGAGCTTCCTTACTTGTGAGAGGAAGTGGAACACAGAAGGCAGCCGAGGAGGTGCTGCGTGACCTGGGTCTCGCGGTGTAAGTGGGTCGCAGGCAGCGAGAACGGGCAGCACAGGCAGACATCCCAGGGAGACAGGAGGAATGGGTTGGCGATATTTGCAGGAAGAGCCCAGAGACAAGCGTGAAAGGCAGTCGGTAAAGGCAGGTTGTAAAGGTTTTTTTTTTTCCCTAAAGATTTTCAACAATATTCGAAGTTTAAGAGCACCTTCTGAAATCTTAGAGATGCAACATTTGCACTGTCCATTATGGTTGTCACGTGCAGTTACTGAGCACTTGAAATGTAATTAGCGCAAATGGAGGGATTTTAACCTTAGTACTTTAAAATATAAATTTAAAAAGCAAAAAATTTGGCCAGTGGCTACCATATTGGACCATGCAATGCTAGAATATGGGGAATCACATGAATTTCTAGGTAGGAGAGTGATAAAATTGGATATGAGTTTAGTAATCCTCTGTTTGAGGAATCATTAATATAAATCTGTATGTATACAATGCTAGGCTAATCAAATAAGGAAAAATAAATAAATTCACTGGTTGATTTCTACATTTACTAGTTCAACAGTGAAAATGATCATGGGATGGAAGATGTTCATACAGCAGGTTTTTCTGCTGTGAATACTCATGGGGTCAAAAATAATGCTACTTTAAAACCACTATTTCAGTAATAGTATTTACTGTGATATATCAATAAAAAGATAATAATGTACTGCTTTATTAAAGTTCTGTTTCCTTAAATCATTAAAATATGCTATTATATTTCTGTAAGATTCTTTAAATTTCATGTACATATTAAGAATGCAATAGATTAAAAAGTCTATTTGGGTTCACTTACATCACTGGTTAAGTTGCAAATCGTGTGGTGGTTAATAGGGAAACCTTAAATCTTTCATTAGCATAGGGTCATCTCTAGGGAGGCTGTGACTTCCACACACACTCTGAATACTTTCCAAGTCAAGAGAATGTCTTTCAACATTCCTAAAAGCAAAAATGATTCTCTTAAGTTCCTGAGGGTCCAAAAGTCTTGTGTGGCCCACTGGGGACAGGGCCTGCCCTGCCGTGGAAGGGGAGATGTTGGAGCGCCTGCTCTCAGCTTGGATGGATCCCTCCTGCCAGCTTCCTGGGCTCTGACTCGGCTGCACAGTCGACCTGGCCCAGGATTTCACAATGCATGTGAGCGCTGGGCCACTGCTGTTCCATAGACGCAGGTACTCTAAGGATTGGTTCAGCAGTTACTCACCTTCCTAGTTCTCTCCCATGTTCCACCACCCTTGGCTGACCTAAAGGTAGGGCAGGGACCAAAATCCAGATTTGTATCAAGGAAAATCATTAACACTACGGCAAATCAGATTTTTTGTTGTTTCTCCTTCCCAGTTTCCTATTAGGGTAAGCATATAACACGGATTTCCTTTGAATACCCCAAGTTCAGGCCAAAGATAGATGATTCCAGGTGCTTGTGGGATGAGTGAAAAAAATGGAGGTGCTATTTCTCCAGGTTTCTTGCAGAGGTGAGCAGCTCTCAGACATCATATGTATTTTCCCCATTGTATCTCCTCCAGGTTGAAGAGACAGGATCAGATACCAAATCACCCACAAGGGGGCAGCAAATGATTTCCAATCTAGTTTTTTTTCTTTCTCTTTTTAAAAAGACATTTTGCTTCTCCACAGAGCTTCTACATAGTAAAGAAATAAAAATTCGATGCTGATGGGAGGCATGGGACTTGAGTGTTATTTCCCTGCAGTCCGTGTTTGTGTCGCTCACCACCGGAGCATGGCAGGTGCTGGCCGGTGGCCTCCATGGACTGGAGAGGCCCATGGGGATGGTGGCTTGTTGTCTGTTCAGGTTCTGAGGTGATGGTTTATCCTTGAGGCAGAGCACTGTGGGCCTGAATTTAGGAGAGTGCTCTTCCGTTGTCTTATTTCAGCACTCCTTGTTTGTAAAGATCCCTCAGACTTTGCCTCTTACCAAAGTATTAGATCAGCTGTCTATTTGCTGTGTCCAGTAGGCTGGACAGGGTGGCTGTCTTTTCCTTATTGGCTCTTGGGCTGAATGCTGCCCTATAAATGAACATTGTGCCATTATATCTGTTTCCCATCATGTGAGGTTCAGATAGGTGTCGGTCGAATTATGAGATGAACTCTTACCTTTCATCACTGCATTTGGTATGACCTTCTCTCTCAGGGGACAGTCCCTAGCCTCTACATTCAAATCAATGAATGTTTGTTAAGTGCTTTTACCAGTAAATTCCTATGTAGAAGCTAAAGGACCATAAAATTACGCCAAAACAAATTATTTACTCAGTGTTTATGCTCAGCTCATTTGATGACTTTTCATTATCCCCCCAATTTTATAAAGTAGGTATTATTTCTAATGCACAAATGAAGACATTGAGACCATGAGAAGTTTAGCAGTTTGTCACTTAGTCAAGGCAAAGAGCAGAGACTTAAACCTGGATCTGATTGATTCCAGGCCCCTAAATGCATTATTATATTGGTTTTCTTCCTAGAAAGTCCAGTTTCAAAGATCTTAAAATTTAATGCAGTAGCTTTCCCACTAGAGTGAACATCAGAATCCTCTAGAGAACTGTTAAAAAGTCCCAATGCCAGGGCTTTTCCCCAGGCCAGTGTGTGCGTGCATGTGTGCGTGTGCGTGTGTGTGTGTGTGAGTGCGTGTGTGCATGTGTGATGTCCAAGGAACTGGCATTCTGAGAAGGTTTCTGCAGCAGAGTTGGGAGACCTGCTTGTGTGGAGGGAAGGGTGTGAGACAAGGTTTAGGCACTGGGTTCAGAGGGGACACTGGTCTTGCTCTGCCCCTGCATCAGGGGGCTGGATGTTTGGCAGGCTGAGCACCTATGTGCAGTGCTACTACATTTGGCATCAGTCCCAGAACCTTGGTTTTTTGAGTGCATACCATTTTGAGGCACAACTTTATATTTATTCACGTGTGCTAACTCTTTTAATCCAGTAGCCATCTAATATTGTATATTCTATCTTGTCCTCAGGTCTATGGTGCCATGGGTCCTAAGGGCCAACATCATTTTAGGCACACTGAGGGAAAGGACAAAAGCACTACCAATTAATTGTGAGTCAACATAAACTTATTTTTTCAGAGATGTTAAGATGTGAGAAACCATGCATCTTAATGTTAATGAAATATAGACCAGGAAACAGAGGCACAGAAACCTTTAAGTGCTGTGTCTAAAATTGCTGACATATAAGCCAGATGTGGTGGTGCACACCTATAACCTTAGCACTTGGGAGGCTGAGGCAGGAGAATTGCTGCAAGTTTAAGACCAACCTGGGCTACAGTAGTGAGTTCAAGGCCAGACTGAACTACACAGTGAAGCCCTGCCTTAAACAAAACAAAACAAAACAAAACAAAACAAAACAAACACAGAATAAAACAACAAAAGCAAAGTTACTCAGTCAAGATTCATTATATTATGAGCTTTTACCATGCCATCCATATTCTTCCTAAACATAATTTTTAATGGCAACATTAAGTTAGACATAAATATACCCTCATTACTTTAATTGCTCCCCTAATTTTGGTTGATTATATCTTGATGTAAGTTTTTATCGGTGTCTTTCCCCAAGGAACTGCCAACCATGGATTAGGCATTATTTTACAGCCAGTTATTCAAGTAAATCATCCTATGGATTCTCCACGTGTGGTCATGAGAGGAAGATGCTTCTTGTAGATGGCCTGTTTTTGTTGGCTTTCTGGTGAACTCTGTAGATGGAAGGGTGCTGATTGGTTGTACATTGTTAGTTTTATTATGCAGAATCTCTAGTTCATCAGCCTCATGTAGATCCACACCCTGCACTCACCCGGGTGCCCTTTGGCAAGTGATGGTAATTAATTCGGTCTTGGATGTGTTGCTTTTGCTTCAGTCTTGGGACAGAATGGATGCCTGAGGCTTGGAGGGGGTGAGCACCCTCGATGATTGGGAGAGAGTTGGGCTTTTTGAATCTTGGCGATCTAGCCATCTTCACTGCAATTATCTATACACTTTCCTCTTGTGTGACTCTTCTTGAGGACTTCTATGAGAAATGGGACCAGTTCTCAGAGAATTTTTCTTTCTCTTCAGCAGTGTGATACAGATAGAATTCAACACTGATGAAAGTGGCACAGTGTGCGGCTCATGGAAGAAGGTGGCAGGTTATCTTAGCTGGCTGCGGTTTCCACTGGTCATGACTGGAAACGTTCACATCGCACTCTGAAGGAAGTGTTGCTGGACCCTGACTCACTTGTTCTTCAGCCCTCCCCCGCCTTTAGTGAAGTGTTACTGTGTTTTTTCCACATGTGCTGGGATTGCAGCTGACTACAGGCTGATGTCTGAGTGTTGGTTATTTTGTTTCATATGAGTCAGATTTCTAACAGGTAGGGTTAGCTTTTGAGATCCCAAGACTAGGACTGCTTTACCAGGAGTATACTATTTCCATTATTTTTTGCTGAACAATGAACTTCACTAAAGTTTCAGGGATTCAACAGTAACTATTTTTATCATCTTTCATTTAGTTCTGTAGATTGACTGCCGTCAGCTTGCCAGTTCTGTTTTGTTGTGTGTAATCTGTCACGTGACTGCTGGCAGTGAGCTGCCGAATGGCAACAGAGTCACCTGAGGGCTAGACTGGGGTCCCGGAAGGGCTGAGGCTCACTCCCTTCCATGTAGTCACCGGGCTTTCTCTCCTCTCTCAGGGTCTCTCCGGCAAGGCAGTCAAATTGCCTACTAAGTGGCTCAGAGCTCCCAAGGTAGCGAAGGTAGAAATACCTAGGCCTTCTCAAGGACGAGACTGTCACAGTGTCACTCTGCTCATTAGGGAGTGCTGTGGGTTAGGCCTTGAATGTCCTTCAAAGGTCCCTGTGTTCAGACTGAGTCGCAGGGTGGCACTGTTGGGAGTTGGTGCAGTTGGAGCCTGGGGGAAGCTGTCAGGTGCTGTTTTGAAGGGATTTATAGGGCCCTGACTTACTCTTCTCTCTTTTGCTTCCTGACCATGAGGGTAGTCTTGCTTTATCACAGGTTTCATCGATGATGTGTTCCTCATCACAGGCACAAAGCACGTAGCTGAAACTTCTATAACTGTGGGTCAAAATAAGCCCTTCTCCTTATCAGCTAATTCTATAAGGTATTTCATGACAGTGACAGGAAGCCAACATAGAGAGCCAAGGGGCAATTGATATTCAAGGGGAGGGTTAATGAATTACAGTTTTATGGGGAAAATGACAAAGAATTTGTTGCCTTCTTGAGTCTATAGCATATGTCACACTTTGGATAGTCATACTGGTGGAAGTAGACTAAGAGATAGTTTTGACCTTAAGCATTTGATGGTGTATGATTGTGTTCCTACTGTTGTTTTGGTAAAGATGCCATATGGATCTTGGCAGGAGTTTGCTATGTACTGGCAAGAGTTTTATCAGGAGGAAACTCCAGAGTACATGGGACAGGAAAGGACTTGATGGTCTTGCTCCTTTGGACACTGACTGATCCAAGAACAGAAAGGAGAGTCAGGCATTTTTTTTCCTAATTAAAAAGAATTTTTGTTACATTAGCTACAATCTGTTTGTCGTCATATGTTGCATTGCTTGGCTAGTGGAACTCTTTTCTCAGCTGCTGGTGCCCTTTTGAGGGCTCATAGCAAAGTGTGCTGTTAGGACAAGTGACACGAGAGAGTCAGACTCTTGCCTCCTGCACTGCATCTCCTGGAGGGCGGGTGCCACACCTGAGCTGCTTGTAACAGCAGTGCCTGCTGGGAGGCCTGACATAGGACAGACAAACAAGAGATGTGGTTTGATTGACTGCAAGTGCAGTGAAGGAGACAGGTGAACCTAGGTAAGCCTAGATAACAAGCAGTAAAAGAGAAGGGAAAAAGTGAGATCTTTCTGTACTCAGCTTCCTCTGCAGGGGGAGATACTGCTGAATAGCAACAGGGGAAAGATTTGTGACTAAAATTGTGACAAAATCACTAAGAAAAACATTAAGGGGGTTAATGAAAGAAGAGAAGGGCTCAGGGTCTAGATGGAAGGGGTTTAGGAACAGGGAAAATGCAGTGGGGTACTGGGCCCTCAAATTTATGTCCACAGAAACTGCATAGGGATCCTGATAAAATGCAGACTTGTGGGGAGGGGTCTGGGAGTCTGTTTCTAAAAAGCTCCTTGGCATTGCAGATGCTTCTGTCTGAGAAGGATCCAGCAGAAAGGAGAAGAATGGGACAAGTTTTCAGAGTGGAGAATGTACGGAAGGTTTGGAGGTGGGGCTGAAGAGTGCGCCGAAGGGGCCATTTTCCTCCAGACAGCTCTTAGGCTAGCGATGTTCCTGGAGCAGGAGGCTGAGACTGTGAGGCAGTGCCCTTCTAGAAGGCAGCCATGACAGAGAGAAGGGGAGAGAATAGTCCTGGATTTTTGTTCATTTATTTTGTACAATTTCAGCCAATTGAAACCTGACACTTTCTTAAACATTCATGCTTTAACCCTCCCATTTTCTTAGTGCATTGAAATTCCATTTCTTTAGCATTCTCCTTAAAATGGTCTCAGAGATTCATTAGAGAACTTGCCAGTTTTTGGAGCTACTTTAAGGTTGTAGACAGATGTTGCTGTCATCCAGAATTCATTTGAATCTTAAAATAATGCTTGAGGACCTCAAATAGTCAACAGAGATGAGAAATACTTGAAAAAATCTATCTAAGGATGATTTCTCATTTAAGGCTGATATTTATTTCTATTTTTCTTACATGCTATGGTTCTCACTCTCCCATTTCAAGATGACAGCCATTTTACAAAGCGCATGGTTACCCCATTTCTAGGAACATGCTTCTAGGCTTCTCAATAAAATCCTGTTCACTCTAGGGGCTTGTGATACTGACTCAGTGATGGGACCAGAAACCATTGGTTTTCACTATAACTAAAAGGAGTTCTGTGTCTCCATTTTATCTGAGATTGATGGGCCCCTGGCCACTGTTACTCCAATGGTGAGAGGTGTGTGTGCTCTATAATGGGAGGTTAACACCTCTGCAGATTTATGGTGCCCAAGCAGTCCCAGTCACCATTTATGTAGACAGTGTCTCTTCTTATCACATCCCTTCCATCATAATCTGGGAAAGTAGTCAGGATCCAAACAAATGATACAACTCAAGCTCGATTGGTGATTTCTTTTTCACAGTAGTTATTTCAGGTGTACCATTCTAAGTGCTATGAAATGTGGTGTCATGTCTTTTCTGTATGGGAACTGTTGATTTGTGATACTCATTTTGCAGATAATTGTTTTCCTTGGTCTTCTATTGCTGCAAACCACTCCCTGGAAAGTAATATGGCATCTTCTTCTTTTCCCTTTAAAGTGGTCTAGCTTAGATAAAGAAACATGATTTCAGATCTTATCCAAAGCCTATGCAAACCACTTTGGTTTAGAAAATTGGTCTGTAAATCTTGCAGGGCCATGATTTTCTTGGGCACTTACATAGTTTCAGGTGGATCAAGAAATATTGATACAGTCTGGCCTTAGAATTACAACATTGCTCTCTGTAGCCAACCTGTAATTGCAAATACTAGGGAGTGTTATGAAATAGAAAAAACAGTACCTGGGTGTCTAGAACTCTAGAAAAAACTTCTGTCTCATTTCCATTTGAAAGTCGGTCCTCTCTGATGTCAGTCTGAGTTTGTCCTCTGGAACTCGTTCAGCTTTAGTGAGAGAAAGAGCTTGCCTCTTTTCTAGGGGCGGTAGCTGGAGGCAGCCCGACCGGGGCACTGCTGAACTCAGCGGTGTGGTAAGGGTGCCTTGTTTATGGTAGTCAGTTACATAGAGAGCAACGCTGGTATACAAGTTGCTGATGTGCACGACTTCTCAGGGGAGAAAACAATGAAAGCTTCTCCCACTTATTATATACCTACTGCATGCTGGACTCTGAACTCCTTATATCTTTAGTTCCTTCAGCAGCCCTGGGGGTTAGGTATTCTCATTCTCACTTCTCAGTGGGGCAAACCAAGGCTCAAAAAAGAGTTCTTTAACTTTGTGCCAGGATGACAAGATGACACTTATCCATACAGCCAGCTAAAACAGCACCAAAAAAGAAACTCCACTCCCAAGCCCATGATTGTCTATCGCTCCTTTGTCTTGTCCTTCCTTTCACTTTTGGGAATCCTTAAAGAGTGAAAGGGCTGGGAGAGGAAGGAGCAGAAGAACTGAAGTTAATGGTTCAAGCTAGGAAAAGGACTCCACAGACCGAGAAGGTGGAGACAAAGTTGACTCCATCTTGATCCCAGGTTCCAGCACACATGAGCAATTTTTTTCAAAGGAGACATGAGTGGCCCAGAAAAATTCCTCTTTGGCTGATGGAGTAGCACAGGGTCAGGGGGAGGAGAGGCTCCAGAGCAAGTGCCTTGGCACCAGCACCAGTCCCAGGTTGTGCTGCAGTGCAGTGATGCGGAATCGTCACTTATTGTAGGGGGTGCTCTCCTGAATGGGTCCCTGTCCTCTCTCTTAATATTCAGAGTTCAAGTGTTTTTCCCTCTTTTGCTTTTTCAGTACAAGAAATACTTCTTTTACTTTTTAGCTCTACACTCTGCCTCAGGGGTGAGGCTGCTGCCGCAATGAGTTTTTCACAAAGTGGTAGAATGTAGCACCACAGACCCTGGTTCTGAAAAGTGGAAACTCCCTTCTGGAATCTTCCATAGAGACTCCAGTTTGTAAGGCAGCTCATCTCCTTTCTTTGAAACTTGGTTTATTTGCTAGGCAAAGGCAGTGCCATCACATCTTGCTGATGCTCCGAGCAAACATCAGTAACAAATGATCCTCTTAAGCAAGTGCAAGTGGCTGGAGGCAATGCTGGGGGCTAAAAAATACAGAATGGACTGAAACCAAAGCAAGGCTCAACCTCGATGCCACTGAGCATCAGAGGGCCCTTCAGAATACTGATGCTGGACGGCTCCTTAGAATAGGCAGTTGATGGAGTGGGAGAAGGGCTTGTTTCCAGGTGAGCTTACTACTTGAGTTAGAGGGCACTGAGTCATGTGACATCAGTTCTCCTCTTTTCCTGGGCGGATCCTGGCTCAACCAATGAGGCTGACCTAGATAAAGGTGTAAGAGCTGTGTACTGGGCTGGAAAGGGAGGTACCCTCTGCACACTCTGGCTCTTTGATTTCAGCAAGTGGTGTTTCTAAAAGTACAATGGTCATTTCCTATCTTTCCCAATGGATGGCAGGAGTCTTTGTTACTGGGATGAAGTGGTCTAATGTTTTGATTTTGAAAAAGAAATCCTTCAATATTTTTCAGACAGTCCTTGCTCAATCTTAGCATTCCTGTCAGTAATTTCTGCTAATGTGTGGGAATTCTCTATCCTAACAGGAGCTGGAGATGAGGCTGTTTGCAGTGAAAGAAGTCAGGGAATGTCGATGGCTGGTAGCATGTGTGTTACTAGGTTACTAGTATACTAGGTTATGAGTGTAAATGGGGTTTGTAGAAGTGGTATCACATGAGAACTCAAGCTTCTCAACCATTAAGTGGATCTATTTTTAGATACTACTTATAATGGTCCATGGGACTTGATTTTTTTTTCCCTGTTTCAGCTTTTTCCCCAGGAATCATCAGGGTCTTGTTTATTTCCCTGGTTTCCTGATTTACACCTCAGTCATCTCCTCCCCCAAACCTGAGTATTCCTAAATGGACTGTAATTAAGTTCTGCCTTGGGCTCCAGCACTATCCTTACCTCAAGCAGAAGTTTAAGGAGGTCCAGGTTTCAGTATAGCCCTCACTTTACGCCTCATCCTTGTAACGGGGGGGGGGGTGTGGTGTGGTGTGGTGTGGTGTGCTTGTCCTGATGCATCTGACTCTGTGCCTTACATCTGAGAACTGAACTTCCACTTATTTATTGTTTTCTTCTTAGGGAAAAGACTTCTTGTTTTCTGTTTTCGTGTTAGAGATTTTGTGTCAGAAAAAATTATTATTTTTTATTTATTTATTTTTTATTTTAAAGAGAATAAAACAAAACAGGGCAGAATAAAGTAGATCAGAACAGAACAACATAAGCAAAACAGCACTGTACAATAAGACAACTGGACATTAACATAGCTATCAAAATATCTCTTTCTCTGCTATAGTTGAGCATAGTTTCAAATAAAATAATATCAAACATAACAAAATAGTATAAAACCATTCAAAAGAATGAAAGAATTACAGGACATTCTGAACCAAATAACATAGAATGATCAATGGCTACTATAATATCTCATTTTCAATAAAAAAATTTGTTTATATTATCACATACATTAAAATCCCAATAAGACACAACATGATAGAACCGATGGTAATAGCAGAGTAGAAGCATGGTAGGACTTCTAAGCAAGATGATATTAAACTAGCAATGGCTGCCATAATGTTTTGTTTTCTTCAAAACAGCTGTTCATACAATCACTCATAATAAAGTCAAACAAAACAGATTAAAACCATTCCAACTGATGAATGAAAACATTGAAAGGCTTCAAAGCAATGAAATGGGAAATCATGATTACCATAAAATCTTATACACCCTTACCAACTCTCATACTAGGGAGACTATACGGTACTTAAACATGTGAGTTTGGTTTATTTCACTTATGAGTATGGTCTCAAGTTGTGTCCAGTTATTTACAAACATCTCTCTTTTTAAAAAAATAATTTTATTTAAAGAGAAAAAAGAACAGAATAAAGGGTAGCAACAATACAGTATTCCAAGGAAAAAAGGAAAAGAACAACAACAAAAAAAAACTAAAAAAAATTATTGCTTGACAAATTACATACTTACTTCTTGGAAATAGTTGTTCAATTTACAAAGTTAAAACATGTAAAGTAGACATTCAAACAGTGAGACTGTTAACAGTTCTGCTCCACGATCTGACAAAAACAGCAATATGGTCATCCATCTTACCCATGCAAATATACATGCAATTATATCAAAAGGGTAGAATTAAACATAACAAAACAGAACAAAGCAGATCACAAGAAAGCAATGTAAGAGACAAAAATTTCAAAAATAGACAATCAGTGATATTCACTCTCTATCATATTGACTCTTGTTTTCTTCCAAATAGTTGTCCATATTGTCACATACAGGGAATTCACATGAAACAACCTAGTATGGAATTGATCTGAGCAGGATGAGGAGGGCATTTCAAGTCTTCAAGACCAGACATTAGGGAAGCCAAGAATGGCTGTCATAGTGTCTCTCATTCTTCTCAAAACA
>PVJX010033918.1:0-19394 GCA_004027295.1 Dolichotis patagonum
GGGGTTCATAGTTTCTATTCCATGTATTCAGCAACTTGCATGTTTTAATCACTTTTCAGGGGTTCCTGGGGGTGTATATGATCTCCAATATGTAGTGGCACAGTCCTGACATTTTTAAAAAATTTTATTTAAAAACAAAACAAAACAAAAAAAATAGAAAAAAGGTAGCAACAATACAAAATTCCAAGGAAAAAAAAGAAAAGAACAAAAAATATTAAGAAATCATTACTTGATAACTTATATACTGTCATCTTGGAAATAGTTGTTCAAATTACAAAGTTAAAACATTCAAAGTACACATTCAAACAATGAGACTATTAATAGTTCTGCTCCATGATCTAACAAAAACAGTAATATGAGCATTCATCTTACACACTTAAACATATATGCAATTATATCCTTTAGAGCACCTTCTTTTCCTCTTTTTTACAGTAGCAATTACACATTTTGGGTTTTATTACTCCTGCCTTTCTTATTACTTTTTACACTACAGACACAATGTGATATTTATAAATATGATTCTTATTTATTTCACTAATGAGGATGGTCTCAAGTTGTCTCCATTTACCTATGAAGGCCTCAAGATCATCCTTCTTCATAGCCGAGTAATACTCCATTGTATAAAAATACCACTTTTTTTCATTCACTCTGCGGTTGATGGGCATCTTGGTTGTTTACAAGATTTAGCCATTACAAATTGTGCTGCTATGAACATGGGTGCACATATATCACTGTGATATGACCTTTTCAGTTTTTCTGGGAAAATACCCAGGAGGGGAATAGAGTCCTGACATTTTGAAAGTTAAAATGCATTTGTCTGTTTTCAGATTGATGCCATTTCCCACATCTCTGGGGATTCCTGATTTCCAGTCCCTGCTTGGTAGAAATCTCATTTCCAGATCTGTTCCATAGAACTTGAGAAGTCTTCTCTGGCCTAGGACAGGGCCTTCATTGAGTGAAATTAGGACTTCAGTGGAATTTCTTCACTTTTATTAGCATAGATACTTCATTTGTTTAATTCTTTTCAGGTTAAATTTAAGTTCCCTAGACAGACCAAAAAAAAAAAAGGGACAGAGGGTTGAGGAGTTCTCTGCTCATTTTTCCAACCAAAAACTGTCCCACTTTTCCACGCAGCTGATTGATGGTGCTTCCTGGAATATATCACCTCACCTGAGGCGTAGCTTCGGGTCTCTGCTGCTGTGCAGTTGTTTTTGGTTGTTACCTTCTCTTTTGTGATACACACTTACTGAACTGGGGATGTCTCACACACACACACACACGCGCACACACACGCTTGTACCCCTTACGGGTTTTATTGCACACATTTGTGTCTGGTTCCATGTCTTTCTCTTTAGGTTTCTTGTTGAAGGTATTCAAATTTCTGACCTTGGTGAACACCAAGATTTGAATATCCTTCCTTTGCTTAGGTGACAGTGTGACTTTGAAAAGAGACTGAAAACCTGTCGTGTTTTGGTATAAACATAAATATTTTCTCGGAGGAAATAGCTGCACAGGAAGGTGTATTTGGCCTGTCCCGTCAGTGGCTGAACTCGTGACCAGCGTTCCCGGTGTGGTTTCGTGTGTGTGTGTTGGGAAACATGTTGTTGGGAAAACAGTTGGTGGGCAAAGTAGCTTAGTCCTGCCCAGTCATCCCTGAATGTCAAGGATCCGCAGTGAGTTGATGTGAATCAGAAAACTGCTTTGTGCTGTGGAGTCCAGCAAGAACTGTGGTGTCATGTGGTCAGGGAACCTCTGCTAGTTTCTAATTAAATTCTCTTTAAATGGTGCCATGGTCTCCAGGGAACACAAAAAATGTTTTTCCTTTAACAAGTTTTATGAGTTGAGGACTTTGCTGTTGTTTGGAAGAATGAACTACATTTGGGTTTAGCATGACTATCCTGATTTGGGATTGCAAAAAGAAATATTTAAATGGAAGGTAGGTCGTATGCTGCTTCATAAATGTGCAGCGTAAATGCAGGAGATGCTTGAAGTCAGTATTTGAAGGAATCTAGTGTGTATTGATGTGGGGAAAAGTCAACATTAAATGAATGAACCCATTGCAACCACTTATAATGGAAAAGGTCCTCTCCATTAGAGACTGATGTAGAGAGCTTTGGTTCTTCCCTGAAGCATGAAGGCTGCTGTGTGTTTGTCTGAGGTACTGTTCTCTCATTGCTGAGACAAGATACCCGACACCCAAAGTTCAAAGGAGAAAAGGTTTATTTGGTTCCATTTACAGTGGCTTCAGTCCATCATTAGCTGGCTCCAAGGCAGGGTGGTGTGGCAGAAGGCATCACAGAGGAGAGCATGTTACGGTGGGCAGAAGGTAGAAAAGCAAGCAAGGGACAAAACAAGCCTCTTTCTGTCCCTTATATCGTATCCAGACTACTGGGATTGGGCGGTGCCAAACCAATCTGGACTGATTTAGTAATCACACACCTGTAATCCTAGCATTGTACCCTGAATCAGTCACACACTCCAGATGCAGCTACTTCTGAAAAAGTGCCCCCTGTGACTGCATGAAGCTTCGGGGCGACATTTAGATACAAGTCATAACGGGGGTTCGGTGCAGATCATGTTTATAGTGTGCACTGCCAACCTCATTCTGGTTAATATGCTAGTATGTTTAGAGCCGAAAAGACTGCATCTTTCTTGTTTGAGAAATAAAGATTCACAGACACTTAAAAGACACTGATGATTAGCATATTTTTATTTTATCTAATGGAATATTGAGAAATAATGACGCCTCCCTAGTTCTAAACAGATAACAGCTGCACCAACTGTCACTTCTTGGCTCATTTAATCCTTTTCTCTTTTGCTTATTTCCATCAATATTTTTCTACTAGAATCAAATGTTAGCTTCTGGCTCAGCTGGCAATATAAAAATTTTCCAATTAGATTATTATGGCTTCATTTTTATTCATGAGGAGAAACTTAATAAGCATGGGTTGTTACAACCCCTGCATGTAGGAGAGGAACTTTAAAATAAACCACCTGGTCATGGCAGAGACAGAGGCCGGAATCCTGATCTTTCCAGAGTCTTCACCAGGCCAGTGTGAGACTACATCCCTATACTTAAATAATTCTTAATTTGGGAAGAATCCTGGATTTATGTTGGTATGCAGTGGGACTGACTTTGTTTCTGGTTCTGGATTAATTTAGCTCCTTGGTTAGTATTCATGTGCATTTTCTACGTGTTTCCATGGCAGGTATTCAGGGAAGTATGGGGAAATGTGAATCAGGGTGGTGTTTGACTGGAAGGCAGCTTATGGTTTGGAGCTAAGGATGCCAAGTGAACTGTCCTCGTGACCCAGAGTATGATCAGGTGCCTCACGGTATCTGAGAGGTGACCCGTGAGCTAAGTTCCCAAAAGGGAGGGAGAGGGTTGGGGAAGATAAAAAGCACAGTTGGGCCTCGGCCTAGATCTGGTCAGGAGGAGGAGAACAAGTGACCTCAGGCTTGGGAAAGGGTAAGGATTAAGGTGCAGTGCTGAGGAGGACCCCAGCTGGTTCAGCCTACACCGTGAGTCTGGGCCTGGGAGAGCTGGACACTCGGCCACCATCTTTCCTCTTCCTTCTTCCTTTCATCACTCAGATCCTGGAATGAGTGTGAACGGCCTCACGTCGTCATAGCCTGACTTCTCCTCCTCTACTCCACCAGTACGCTGTTGGACGTCCTCAGTGGCTCCTCGTAAAGGCCAGTTACATCTGCCTGAACCCGAGTGAATGCAGAGGCACTCACTGCTGTGGGTGCCACAGTACTTTGTCTACTTCATCTCCAGTTGCTCTCTGGTTCCAACGGTTACTGAAATACACCACAGTGTACACCACACTGGTTTCACATTCCCCCTCCACTACAGAAGTGCTGTTGAACTAGGGAAATCAACTGGCATCCTTAGCCTCAGTGTAAGGCAAATAAGGGTATGTGAATCACCATATTGTTGCAAGGATTCCTAGAGCTAGCATATGGATAGTATGTTGAAATGGATGGCTTGCTAAGCAGGAATCAAGGTTCACTTCTTTTCCCTACTCTCTCTCTTGCCAAAATGTGTCTTGCTCTTCTCACCTCCATCCCTAAGCAAAAGCTTATTCTTCTATTGCTTCCTTCTGAAATTCCATGGTTCTCTTTTACCTGGGGAAATCCTAAGCTCCCTGAAAGATTTGTCACCTCAGTCAGAGTTGAGCTTTGCGTGGTCTAGATTCTTAGGATTATTCATTGGCCCGCGCTGAGCTGCTACCTTGCACTTTAGTTATGTGCCTGTGTCTGAATTCCCCACCTAATGATGAACTCAGAACTCAACACGGGGGACTTGGGGATGGCCCAGTTGAGTTGGAAGCGTTTCTGCTATCGTCTCCATACAAGGTCTCGTGTGTGGTTGTCAAGCTTCCAGAGTGATCTCATCATTGTGTGTGGGGTTTTTTTTTTCCTTATAACTACAACCATATGCTGGGGATATCAGATTCCTTTTCTGTAGCCCTGACAGCATGCTGAGTGTCCCCTGCTGATTATCCTCATGCACCTTGAAGGTTGACATGTCCGGGATGGGTGGCTCGTGGCCCTCGTCATGCGTGGACCCTCGTCATGCGTGGTGTGTGGTATCTTTGCTGAGGTAGTTCTCCTTACTGCTGAAGCAGACACTTAGAGGGCCTTTGTAGTGCAGTCCTGTGTCGTTGGTAGAATGGGTCACCAAACCTCAGCTCCCTTTGGTTCCTGAGCTCACCTTGCCTCACCCCGTGCTGACACCGAGCCCTGGATCTGGGCTCTCCTCACTTCCCCAGCTGTGCTGTAATGTCTTTCTCAGGAGTCTGCTACTCCCTCTTCATCTTCTCCAGTTTGTTCTGTCCCACTGTGCTTTGGTCATGCCGTGCTCGGGGAAAACCCTTTCCCTGTGTGTTGGGCATGAGGAAACTGCTTTCATGCCTGAGCCCACCCTGACCAGTTTGAGCAGAGCTGCTGCAGGCGCTGCTGTTGGGTCCACCATGGTCACGTTGTGATGGCAGCTGAGGTGGCCCAAAGCGGGGCGGCTGGTGGGGTGTCGCTGGGCGTGGGCTCAGGCTTCCTCACTGGGTAGAGACGGGCTTTCCTGACTCTGCTCCATCCATTGCTACCCGCTCAACTCCCCCAGCACCGTGCTCCCCCTTTACCTGGGCAGCAGAGAATCCTGTGTCTTCTTACTTAGGTCCAAGCTGGACCTGCTTCCCGTTCCGCACCTGGAAGCCCATACTCACAACCCCTCCACCCCCGTGTGTGTGTGTGTGTGTGTGTGTGTGTACGCGCATGTGCGCAGTAGGGGTAGGTCACGCGGAAGGCTGTTTTGTTGTTTTTTAATGTATATTTTAAAAATTGTGTTTGTTTATAGTGTATAGCAAGATATTCTGAAATACAAGCATCAGCATGGCTAAATGGGTATCCTGTACCTCCCGTACTAGTGCACACCCCGCTGTTTTGAAATCCTTTGTTTCCCTCGGCAGACAGTGAGTTCCATTAAAGCAAATATCATGTCTCATTTACCCTTGTGCTCTGGAACTGTGGAACGTGCATTATGGATTCGCTTGTTCATTGGATTGAAATGAATAAGTAAATAATCGTGACTGATGAGGGTACTTTGCCTTTTTTAAAATTTAAATTTGGTTGGTAAATGTAGGTATGCTTCAAGGTAAAAGGATGGGCATAAGAGGTGTTAATGCTTTGCAGAAAATTGAGATTGGTGAAGCAGGCTTTGTAGACACTGGAAATGCTTGAGCAGGGCAACAGCATGGTGAAAGTGGTAGTTAAAGAAGATTTCTGAAGGCAACCTTTATTACAGGCTTAAACCACCAGAGCCAGCAAGGGCAGGTGAGGGTATGAGGGCTGGGGAGAGGGGAGAATGAGCATAGCAAACCATTCTGAAGAAAGGTTTCCTGAATCTTCGTACTCTCATTTCCACATTTGCTCAAGTGGGATGGGCTTGCTGGCCTGTTCCTGAAAGTAAAACAGAACACCAAGGTTATTTTTATTAAGAAAAAACATTCCTGTAAGACACCTAGGTGAGCCATTTCACATAATTTACTGTGAGATGTATTCATTATGAATTATGTGGATGGAGTGATTTTTGAGTTCGGGGCTTTAAAAAGAAATAATTTGCATCTGCAGGTTGATCCTGCAGTCTTCCAAAGTCAGTGAACGTTTTCATTTTGGCATAGTTTGAAATAATAGTTAATTATGAGGCAAGCACTCCAGTGTGGTCTTCCAGCCCTGTTTCGCCACCTGGCTTACCTAACATCTCCATTCTAATTGTAGTTTTGTGGTTTGTTCTCTCGCCCCATGGACATTTGCATTTTGTGTTTGGCTCATGTGACTGTGTTTCCTGGTTAAAGTTTATCCTGCATTCGTTTGGGGCCATGTAGCTGCTTTATTTTACATTCTGGTCATTGCAGACCTCTTCATTTACACTCGCTTTGTTATTTTCTCTTTATTACAGAGCTATGATTCACTGATTACAAAGGACTTTTACAAGTATTTTGCACTTTGGGTTGTATATTATGGATACCAAGGAAGAGAAGAAGGAACGGAAACAAAGTTATTTTGCTCGGTAAGCCTTCTTTCTCTTCTTCTTCTTCTTTTTTTTTTTTTCTGGTACCAGGGATCGAACTCCAGACCTTGCATTTGCCAAGCAGGTACTTATACCGCTAAGCTAAGTCTCCAGTTGGTAAGCTTTCATTTTGCAAAATTGCTTTAAAAAAAAAAAATTGAAAGGACCTTGTTCTGTAGTATAACTTGACATTTTGTGATTGGTGACTATTCATAAACAAAGCTAGTAACTAGTAGATGTTAAACCTGTTTACTTTGTTTGCTTATTAGAGAAGCAACGTTGGTTTCTTCCTTTGACAGCTGCCAGCCTGCATTTTCTGCAGTTCTGTGTTTAACAGCTTACCTTGATTTTTAAGTTGTAGGTGCTCAGCTGCCACTGTTCTGTAGCTTAACTGAAGAAGAACTAAACGTGTGATGCATTTAAAGCCTATCACTCCATGAGGGGTTCATTAATAAAAAGGGGTTTCGTAGATACAATAAAGGGCATGGGTGAAGTGACATCATTGGAATCAGAGTCATTGTTAGACTTGAGTTTACCTAATGCATACCCATTTCTTGTTATCTGAACAGAAGTAATCCAGTATGTGATTGGCTACAGTTTGCAAATTTAAACATCTCTGTAGCAGGTGTCCAGACATCGTAATAAAATTAATGCTAAACACTTATAAGCCATTTTGATAGCCAGAGCACTTTGACACTCAGAGGATTTAGGCTGAACATGATCATCATGGTCTCCAAAACTGAAATTCTTAAGAAACTAGCCTCATTCTGTCCCCAGCCTGCAGTCTAGACCCAACTAAAGATGCATTTTCTGTTTTCTAAATATGCACCATGAAACTAAAACCAAAGGTTTTTTAGGTCAATTTATCCAGCAATTAAGCTGAATTTTAGTTTGTTAATAGGAAAAGGATGGAAATACTTGGAAGTATTTTATTTATTGTAAGTATTTTATTTTATTTATTCTCAGAGTAAATCTGTGACACAGGTTACTTTAGCTTCATTCTCCTAATGAGATAGCTGAGACTCAGAAAGTACCGTTTCCGCTTTATGGTCCGTCCGCACAGAGTGCAGCCAGTTAGAACAGTAACTGTGGAGTACGAGAGTTTGTGGAGTACGAGAGTTAAACATACTGTTGTGTGGTGTTCCCCACTCTTAGGACTGTGGAGAGTACCGAGGTTGGAAAAGGAAGAAACCAGACATCGGGTGGATGAGACATTAGCAAGATAGGACATTTAGAGTGAATAAGAACCCTATATATTATGGATTAAAAACTGGTGGTCAGATTACTGCCCGCTGAATTAAATCAGCATGGTGCTGAGCGTAGATGGTCACCTGAGGGAAGTTGCCAGCATAGCGATGTGGAGAAGAAGGTTGAGGCATTGTGGGTCTCTCTGAAGTGTTGCTGTTTGAGCCGTTGGTTCTCCTGGAGGAGCTCGTCATGACTAGCTTCCCCAGTGTGAGTTCCACCATTATCCTCAGAGGAGCTCAGGACCTTGTTGGTGAGAGTGGCTGTGGTTCACTTTGGGGGAGCTCTGGTCCTCACATCAAGCATCGTTTCCTGGCTCCAGAGCGGAAGACGTGTGCCGTTTAATCTGGGAGAAATTCATCACGCTGGCTTTCCAGCATGTACTTGACTATTCTGGTCATCAGAGGAGCTCAGGACCTCCATATCGCTGAGGATGGCTGTGGTACTTCTCAGGGCAGCCTTGGTCCTTATTTTGAGTGTGACTTCTCGGCTCCAGTGTAGAACCCTCAACCTACTCACAGCTCCTTCACCCTGTGGCAAAGACTTTCTGGTTTCCACCGCTGACCTTTGCTCCTTCCCAGCACAGATCTGTAAAACAGACTGGAGTGAGTCCTTCTCGTGGCTCTAGACCTCCAGCTGGACTCGTGGGAGGCACTGTCATGGGCTCTAGGTTTTCATCTGGACTCATATAAGATATTGCGGTGGGATCTAGGCCCTTGGCTGAATATTCTGTGTCTTTAGTGTTGTGGACAGATTTCCTGCACTTTCTTGTGTTTTACTCTGGGTGACCATCATAAAATAATATCAGTTCTGTGTCCTGATTCTAACTGTTTTCTGTACAACCCCTGACTACAACAGTATAATTTCTTTGAGACAATTGTGGCTTCATAGTCATGAGGAATGTTACTTACCCAGCATCCTTCAGTTACTTCCCTGCAGTGTTAACACCTTGCAGTGCTGTGGTACAGAATCGTCACCACCTCTACTCGGGTCTCAGCAGGTTCACAGCACTCACTATACAGTGTGCTCTGTGTGTGGTTAGTTTTATGCATTTTTGTCACAGGGACATATTTGTGGGGCCAATAACACAGTTAAGACGAGCAGTTCCTCCACAGATCCTGTGTCACGGCCCTTTTGTAGCCATGCTCAGCTTTTATCTGCCCGTCACTCCTGACCACTCCTGTGTGTTCTCAGTCTCTGTAATTCCTCAGATCAAGAAATAAAATGAAATCCTAGCGCATAGCCGTTTTAGTCCTAGGTGTTCAGATACTGATTTCTTTGATGTCTGTCCAAGGAGGTACAGGTATCAGCCGCTCATTCCTTCGTGTTGCCCGACAATGCTGTCTGTGCGGATCTCTGTAGCTTTATTCTTCTTCCATGGAGCAATGTTAGGATTGTTTCCAGTTTGGAGTATTAAGAAGCAAAGCTACTTTAGGATCATCACTATGCAAGGCTTTATGGGAACATGAATTTTCATTTCTTTGGCATGAAAGCCGAAGAATGCAGTTGCTGGGTCCCCATGGTAAGCGTGTGCTTTGTTTACTAAAGAGCCGCTGTCCTCTTTTCCGGACTGGTTGTACTGTTGGCAACTCCATCAGTGAGGCATGAGGGACCTTATTTCTCTGTCTTCTCACTAGCACTTGGAGATGTTAATGCTTTTTTGGTTTTACCATTCTGGTAAGTGTGTAGTAATGTCTCAATGTGGTCCTAATTTGGATTTAATGTCTAATTAATTTAAACATCTTTGCATGTGTTCATTGGGAATCTGTATCTCCTCAGTGCATTTTTCCCATTTTCCAATTGAATTCTTTTGTCTTTTTGTGATTGAATTTAGAGCATTTTCTGTAACTCTAAATATTGGTCCTTTGTCAGATATGTGGTTTGCAAGTATTTTCTCCCAGTTTGTAGTCTGGTGTTGTATGCGCTTAACAAAATCTTCTACAGAACAAAAGTTTTTTAATTTTGATGTGGTTCAGTCTATCAGTTCCTCCTTTTGTGAATTTTGCTTTTGGTTTGCAAGTATGACATTTCTTTGCCTTGCTCTAAGTTCCTAAATATTGTTCCCTGAGTTGGTTTCTAAAGGTTTTATAGTATCTTGTTTATATTTAAGTCTGTCATCAATTTTGAGTTCATTTTTGTGCAAGATGTGAATTCGGGTCAAGGTCAAGGTTCTTTGATTTTGTCACTGGTGTACTAGAGATCAAACCCAGGAGTACTGTGCTGCTAAGTTATGGAATAAGCCTGGCTCTAATTTTATTTTGAGACGGGGTCTTGCTGTGTTGCCCAGGCTGAATTTGAACTTGTGATCGCTGGGATGATAGGCGTTCACCACTGAGCCTGGTAGATCAGGGTCTCGGGGTCTCTCTCTCCCTTCTCTTCTTCCTCCTCCCTTCCTTTCTTTCTCTTTTTCTCTTCCTCTCTCTGTCTTTCTCCTTCTCTTCCTTTCTTTTTTTCCCTCCCCCCTGTTCTTCTTTTCTTCCTGTTTCTTTCCTTCCTTCCTTCTTTGCCCACAGATGACCTACCTAGAGATTTTTGAAAACTACGGTGCCTTTTCAGTCCGAGTCTAAAATCATTTCAGGACCCTCATGCTGCTGGTAGCTGGTGAGTCACAAACAACTTGCTCAGTGGCAACCTTTGCTTGGCCTTACGATGTAGAGAAAGGAGAAGAGCTGTTAAACTACCAGTGCAAACCAACACTTCTGGACAAACAGCAGCTTTTTTCTTTCAGCTCAGAAACGTGTTCTGAAAAGTATTCTAATGATGAAAGAAGAACATCAGAAATGCGTATTTGTGACAGTAGTGTGAGGATAGTGGTACAAGGACAAAAGTCAGCGGTATGTTAAAACACTCAACATGATTTGTCACTGCCAAATTGAGAGAGAGAGAGAGAGAGAGAATCTCTAGTTTAGCTATGCACTGGAATTTAGAAATGGTTAAACTATTAAAAGCAAAAATTGACTTAAAGAAGGAATCATCAAACAACTGGTAATCAAAAAAGATCCAACCCAAGTTGTAAATCTTTTCGGAGGCCTGCTGGTGGAGGTGATCGGCCCTCAGGGGCTCAGTCTTGGGACCTGCCAGAGGCCGGTTTCTGAGACTGTGAAGCAGACTTTGCTGGAGCTCCGCCCTTGAGGCAGCCGGCTGGGTCTTTGGGGGGGTGGGGGGAGCCAGGCCAAGGGCACAGCCGGAGCCATGCGGTCAGTTTTCCCTAAACCAGGCGGCACAGCCTTGCACAAATCCCTACCAGCGTTTGGAGGAGATCGGAAGGGAGCGTTACCCTGAGGTCAGTGTGCTGCCACAGCTCTTTATCTCCTTCCTGTTTGCTTTTGAATAATAGTCAACATTTCCTTTGCATATGCCACCTGATTATGTGGTTTCATAAACAGTGTCTGATTGTTTGCTAAATAGCCCTGTCCCGAACCTCCTGTGCTGGGGTTAGTCAGTCTCTCTCTCTCTCTCTCTGTCATTTTAGCATCAAAGCAAAGCAAAATCAAGTTTAAAATATCCTGTACTAATGATTTTTAATTGAGATCAGTGATCCCAGGGTCTCCTAATCCTTATTTCTTACAGTGTATCTTGGAGTATGTCCATGTGCCTGTGTAACTAGGCAGAAGGGTGGGTCAGTCTCACTGCTGGTCAGATTTATTCCGGATGAGTCTTGATGAGTTTTCTGACTCTTCTGATCCAGGCCTACCTGGCTTTAGGAGCTTTACACAGTTTTGTAGTGGATGCTTAATCTAGATTAAATGAGTCACATGACTTTTTCCCATTCTTTAGCAAATAATGTATATACAAGCTGAGTTGGTTATATCTGTGTGGCTTAATTATTTGATCATGGGCAGATCTTGAAAACCACATAAGAAACTAAATTACTAAAGCAAATTATACTTTTTATACTGTTTGTACTATATAGAAATTATATTTTTCTGAGGGGTCTTCATCCAGCACCCTCAGTTTTCCCTTTGTAGTTAGAATACAGGTGTGTGTGTTATCAAAAGGGCTTCCTCCTGCCACACTTATTAATATTATTTGGCTTCTGTGATCTTTGCAGCTTGCATGCATGTGTGTTTGTGTCTCTGTGTGTTCGTGTGTGTGGTGCTGGGGTTTGAACCCAGGGTCACATACATGCTAAGCACACATCTCAGCACTGCACTCCGACCCCAGGCCCCTTTTGTGGATTGTAGAGTTCTTTGGAAGCATATTTTTAAGGATCAAAGGTTAGAATGTGCCGGAGTCCACAGAGCCGTAGGCAAGTCCACTTTCTGCCTCTGCTGGGGTCCAGCAAGGCTTGTGAGTGCTGCAGAGGAAGGCAGACTGGGCAGACTGGTGGCGATCGCATTGCTCTCTCTTCCTAGCCTTGCTGGGCACCACCTCCCTGTCCCCCAGTTGTTGGGAAAAGCAGAACTTCCCTCCCACACACTGGCCTCTCCCCCACCACTTCTGGCAGCAGTGCCTCTGTCACTCCCCCAGGTGACTAAGGTGACCCTCCCCAGCCTCTAGCCTGGCCACTCTTCAAACTTGACCTCCCCCAGGAGCTGAACACTGACAGGTAAAAGCCACCCCACCGGGTGACCTGGGCAGATCTGCCCTTCCTTTATCCTATATCTCTTAAGTGCTTGCACACAATTGAGGGTAACCCACCCTCGTGGTGGCTTTGAAGAAGCCAGAAGCGTCTCCCAAAGGGGTCAGAAGCAACCAGCAGAACACAGTGAGGACCTAGCACTGGTCTTTTGTCCCTTCTTCAGGGAGAAGGGCCGGACTCACTTCTTACTAAGCATCCATAGTGAATGTGTGACTTTTCATTCAAACCAAGTAAATCCAAGGTGGTCGTGGCACTCCTGCTGGCACACTGCTCAACAACAGTGCATTCCTTGACCCAGCTTTGTCCGACCTCGTCCTCCCCTCCACCCCCAGCGCCCATTCCGGGTGCTTCTCCTGTTGTTCGGATCAGGGAGGAAGAAGCAGGTGTATCATCACAAAGTAGAGGCGTGTAATCCGAAGGGCTTGAGAAGTCTCAGGTGCCCATCGATGTAAGGGACCCGAAACTCCCAAGGAAAAGGCGTCCGGGATGAGCTGGCCCTGCACCAGGGCGTTTCTTGTGTTCTGCATGGCGATCAGAGCCTTCCTTGGTGTTGCTTGCAGTGCTGTGCTGTGATGTGTTGTCCTGCCTTGGCGTGGGCAGGTCAGGAACCCTGGGCTGGTCCCCTTAGGCTGTGGGCAGTGTCTTAACTCAGGGCCTTGGGTCAGTATTGCCCTCTCTGTGCAGCCCTTGACATGAAAATGATTTGTGAAAACAGACAGAGGAGACCGGGTGCGGTGGGTTACATGCCTGTAATCCCAGCATTTGAGAGGCTGAGGCAGGAGCATCATTTTGAGTTTGAGACCAGCCTGGGCTACACAGTGAGCCCAAGGCCAGCCTGACCTGCATAGTGAGACCCTGTCCCAAAAAGATAAAAAAGAAAAAAAGAGAAACAGACCGAGGTTATCTTTATCCCAAATATCTGAAAAGGACAAGTTTGGATCCTGAAAGGGGATTTGACTTAGGTGGAAGTTGAGACGCGGGGGTGGGTAGCTGCCCCAGGCTGCCCAGCAGGGAGGCAATGTGGACTGGAGCCTGGCCCTGCCCCTTCCCATGCAGAGTGTCTGCTGCACAGCGTTTCCCAGGCTGTGTCCTTTGTTCCTGGCAGAGCGCATCCTGCGACCCAGAGGGCGCAGGCTGCCAGAACTGCTGCTGCTCATGGCACGGCTTAAATGGCTCTGCTGGGCAGTCCTGAGCCTGACTCTTGCCACACCATGGTCAGTCACATGGAGCACATGTCCCAGGTCCCGAAGGTCTCATTTGTATGTGATCTTCTCTGAAACAGCGTGTTTATGACTGAGGACATCACCTGAAAGGTCTTGTCACCTTTATCCTCCCAGAACAATGCAAGTGTCAAGAACAGTGACCAGCTGAAGTGAGGGGAGCACGCCGTCCCCACGCCACGTGTGTGGTCAGGGCTTCCCGTCTTGGGATTCACTTTTCTTAATGATTGCATCTTACTGCAGGTCTCTGCCTGTATGGGAATGAATGCGGGCAGGTCCCTGCTGCAGGGTCTCCTTTGGCCTTTACGGCTGCGTGCAGAGCCTGCAGTCCCGTGAACAGCGTCCCTGGACGCCTGGCCGACTGCGCTGGGGCCCTGCTCTGTGAGTTCCCCTGGGCGGCCGATTCCCCAGCCCCTTGGAAAGCCACCCCTTCGTGCCCCCCTGTGCAGAGAACCAGTGACCTGCATGGGGTGGTGGCGCCTTGGGTACCCCTGTCCTTTCGCTCATTAATAATCTGTGGATTGTTATTGACTTCTTTCTTTCTTGCTGGCCGAGGGCCATTGAAGCTTCGCCACCCTGAGGATATGGAATGGAAGAGAACCTGATCCCTGATGGCTGGATTCGGATGAATCATTTTATATGACAGGCTTTAACTGTGCTGATATTTGAACAGCAAATAGAATGGTTTAAAGCATTTAGCCAGTGTTGGTGCCCTAACTTTGCGGTATTTTGCTCATTATGTTCTGTCAGCTTCACTGTGCCTGCTTTTGCTGACAGATCATAGTCACAGTGCCGGCTGGCACACAACGCTCTCCCTGACTGCACAGGAGCCTCAGGTGGCGGCGCGAAGGCACACGATGCACCTGTTGTGTGGGGGACCAGATAACTGGCCCCAAATCACTGAGCCTTTCAACGGAGAGTCTGCCACTGTGTCTGCAGCTCCCGTTGTTTTTACTCATTCTAAGCTGCCTCAGTTTCCCTTGTGTGTGGTGTTTATTTCTACCTTGTGAATTAGAATGTGCTGTTAGCATCAGGATGTGGTAAACGGGTGAAGCTGTGAGCTGATCTGAAGTACGATGCTTTGGTTGTGTTTACTGGAAATCACACTGGATTTTAGTGTCCACGTAGCAGCCTGGCAGGTGTATGTCACGCGTGTAGAAGTGAGCCCAGCCCTGCCATCTGTCCTGCACGGCCCCCGTTGCTCTGGCTGGTTTGTGCGTTCACGGTCCCCTCCTCCCAAAGGGCCCTCTGGCAGGGGAAAGCACGCGTGGCTCATTGCTCTGCCAGTGCCCCATTCGGCGGTGGTTGGTGTAGAGCAAGTGTTAAATATTGGGTGACCAAAAGAAGACAGGATATTTACAGTATCTTCCTTTACTTGGGGTATAAATGGTGTGTCAGTCTTGATTTTTTTTAGTACTGCAAATCTTTCAGTCCTCAGCATGTTTATTAAAATCTTAAAACCATTAATCATTAAAACCGTTTCCTATGGAAAAGCTGGTGGTGCTTTATTGGCCTCGATGGCTGGTTCTCAGGCCCTTGCATGAGCTGCAGTGTTGTTTAACACTTCTGTTTCCTATTTTTCATTGAGTTCAGACCAGACGGCTCTTAAGGAAACATTTACATACTGCTTATCATTCATTACTGGGAAAAACATCAGTGGCCAAGGCTACCCTGCTAATGTTTCCAGGAAATCGTTAGCTTTTTTCTAGAGATTAAAAAAGGGCCTAAAACTCTGAACCATTAAAAGTGAGACTTGAGGCTTATGCCTTCATTTTAAGGAATAGGCAGAGTGACTTGATTTAATTTCATATTAAATACTGCTTTTTAAATTTTAAGTTACAGCCCACTCAGTGACCGTGAAATCAGTTTGGTGAATACAACCAGCATTTATTTTGAAAACATTATTTTAATGTAACACATATATTTAAAAAGAAAATAAACAATCTTCTATGAAAAAATAAAACAAAATTTCATAACAGAATAATAGAATAACAGTGGTCAATATACTATGTGTACATATAACAAATAGCCAAAATGTTACTCAAAGTACAAGTCATAAACAGAATAAGATTCTCTCTTACAGAGAAGAAACAGACAAATGAAAGGACAAACTTTCTTTCCATTAACCAGAGACTAGTAGTATAAATGAAACAAATTAGTATGTATCTTAAAATGCTTTGGAAGCAATGCAGTGATTTGAACTTCTCCGTATTTCCTATTTGTCTTCATTTTGCTCTTTATTTTTTGAGGTTTTCATATAAGAGAAACCAGATGATACTGAGGTGTGTCTGATCTATTTCACTTAACCTCGTATCCATTTGCTTATGAATGCCTCAGCTTTATCTTTCTTTATGGCACAGTAGTACTCCGTTGTGTATAGAGATCAAATTTTATTTATGCATTTGTCTGTTGATGGACAGATACACTTTCTAAGCCCTAGCTATTTTATTACACTGCCGTGAACATGGGTATGCGTGTATCCCTCTAGTAGGATGACTTTGACTCTTTTGGGAAGATGCCTAGAAGAGGGATAGCTGGTTCAGGTGGGATTTCTATTTTTAACTTTGAGGATTCTCTCCACTGATTTCTTTAGTGGTTGTACTCATTAAGCTTCCCAACAACATAAGAAGGGTTCCTTTTCCCCATATCCTTACCACCATTTGTTATTATTTGACTTTTTGATGATGGCCATTCTTTTTGGGGTAAGATAGTATCTCAGTGTAGTTTTAATTTGCATTTCCCTAATAACCAGTGAATTTGAACATTTTTTCATGTGTTTATTGGCCATATGGAACCAGTGTTTTTTAAATATTTTAATAGCTACCTATTAATTGTACATATTTATGGGTCACAGCGTGATATTTTAATACAAGTCATAAACAGAATATTTTAAGTACCAAATGCGGATGACAGGCACATCTATCACTTGAAACATTTTTGGTTTGTGTTGGAGCATTTAAAATCCTCTCTACTAGCTACTTGGAGGTGCAGTTTATCATCTCCATGGTTATGCCCATGCGCTGCAGAGCATTTGAAGTGATTCCGCCTCTCCAGCTGCAGCTCTGTGCCTGTTGGCACCCTTCACCATCCCTCACCAGCGCCCTTCCCAGCCCCAGGTGCCCACTTCATATTCTCTGCCTCGATGCAGTCAGGTTTCTTAGCTTGCTCACGTAAGTGAGAGTATTCGGTATGTGTCTTTCTCTGCCTGTCTTACTTCTCTTAGGGTGAGAGTCCCCTGACATCCCTATTGCTGCAAATGAGGTTTCCTTCATCTTCGTAGCTAATTAATTCTCTGTCATATATGACCACCACATTTTCTTTTTCTATTCAGCTACCAGCAGGCACCTTGGTTGATTCCTTGTCTTACTGGAGCAGATATTGTGGGTGTGATAAGTGTGCACATGCTAGTATTTCTCGTGTATCTCTTTGCGTATATGTGCAGTGGTGAGGTAGCTGGACTATGTGGTAGCTGTACCCTCAGCTGTTTTAGAAACTTTTGTACTCTTTTTCCACAGTGGCAGCGCTACCTCATATTCCCACCAGCAGTGCATGAAGCGTCTATTTTCTCCACATCTTCACTCACACTTGTTATTTTTTGTCTTTTATAGTGGTCGTTCAGACTGGAGAAAGATGATATCTCATTTTATTCACTTGTCCTTGATGACTAATGGTGTCAGGCATTTTCTCATAGAACTTGTTGACCATTTGTGTGTCTCTTGAGAAATGTCTATCAGATCATTTTCCCATTTTTTATAATCAGAGTAATGGAATGGAAAAGAATGGCTTACACTGGTTGTGATAGACTGAAACAGAAAATAGCAGTGTGGTATATGTAGTCAGAATAAATCGTGGTTCATGAAAATTTTTCACGTTGAACCTCAATTTTGAGTTATTTTTCTTGTGTACAGTAATCAAAAGTGATTTATTTCTGAAGATAATTCTTTGGTGGTTAGGATCCTAGGAGTGAGGTGATTTTTCATCATCGAAAACTCAGTTTCTTTGAAGATTTTTCATTTAACACACAGTAGCCAATTATTCAAAGGCAGCCATGCAAAAAAAAAAAAGACTGACTTGTAAATTTACTTTCTTATAGTACAGTGTTATAGATATCTAGAAAATTAATTTCAAAGATTTATGACAAGTACGCTTTGTTTAAAATCTGAAATCCCAGATTCATCTGGACCTTCCTCAATGGAACCAGGAAAGTCACCTAATAAGACCTCTGCCTGGGACTGTTTTCATGAAACTTACTCATTTGGCCCTCCTGCAGGTTTCTTACCTGTAGATCTATTTCTGGTTCTGGTACTGTAGACTAGTTAATGGTTCAGCTACTCTAAGCTAGTTGGTTCCATGTCATTAAGCCCATTAAAAATAGAAAAATGATGTGGAACCTTGGGTATGGTTCGCTTTCTCTCTTTCTCTCTAATAGTTCCTGGCTTATAGGGTGTCTTTAGTTGCTAGCTCAGCTGCTTCAGTGTCCTGAGTTGATTGAAAACGTTTGCCTTTCATGGTTGTGTTGACTTTGGGAAGAGCCAGGAGTTCCAGGGTCTGGATCGGGGGAACGAGGTGGATAAGGACCAGCGTTGTGTGTTTATCAGCCTGCCTGTCAGTAGGATGGCACTGAGCAGCAATGTTCACCGCATTTGTACCTACGGAAATGAAAGAGGAACTCCAGAACCGCTCCAGAACATGGCAAGAACACTGGGATAAGTGTGTTCAAAGCACAGGGGGTTATTTTGAGCAATGTATTTTGCTATGATAAATTTTTCTAAATTTAAACATTCACCATATATTTTGATCACCACTTACATAGATACAGATGTAGATACAGGGATAAAGACCCCCCTGAAGCTTGTCTAGAGACATGTGCCTTCCATGAAAGACACAAGACTTTAAAAAGAGTTGGAGCCCAGGGAACCAACATGGTGTAAACTGTTGTTGCCCCACAACACACCTCTTTCAAAAGTTTTATAGCAGAGGAAGACTTCAGCTGAACCACTTCGGAATCTGTACTTAAACATGGACAGCGGGTGTGAAATAGCTGTTGCCGTACTGCTGTGTCCTGAGTGTTGGGGCCTCGCCTGATTGCGTATTGAAGCCCTGCCTTCTTGATGTGATGGTGTTTGGAGGTGAGCCCTTTGGCAGGTGATTTAGTCACAAGGATGGTGCCTCTGTGATAGAATTAGTGCCCTTCTGAGAAGAGAGAAGCCATCAGCAAACCAGGAATAGTGCCCTCTGCAGGAAGCCACTTGGCTGGCACATTACTGGCTTCTCCCAGTCTTTGAACTATGACAAACAAATGCTTGTTGTTTAAGCCAAATAGCTTCTGGCATTTTTGTTATTACAATACAGAGTGACTAAGACATACATGCATTTGATACCTTTTACTGTTGCTAGCACAGTAAAGCTTCGGCAAGAGGAAATTGAGCTCTGGACCAGAAAATACTTTGTGTTCCCAGCTCTGAAGCTTTATAACTCCCACGTAGAATTTACTTGGCAGTGTTAGTAAGTTTTCCTTTCTTTTACCCAAAAACTTGCATCTGGGAGTTCCAGTAAACAACTTGCATGCTCTGTACACTCATGTGTCAAATTCTAATTGCATATCCTCCCACAGATCATGCCAGATTAGAATTTTTTGGGTAGAACACAGATAAGTCACTTCTGTGTCTCAACTTCTCCTCTGGCATTTGAGGCTTGGCACATCTGTGTCATTTCCACCCATCTGTCTTCGTCTTCTACTTGGATTTCTCAATACACATCTTACACCTTTCTTTCT
>PVJX010033919.1:0-19311 GCA_004027295.1 Dolichotis patagonum
AACTATACCTGGGAAAGTATAAGGCAGGGGTTGGGGGAAATATAATTTTTGTCAGTGGAACTAATTAGAGGAAAAAAGCACATCAAAGAGATCATAATTATATCCTCAAAGGACTTCTAATTGTAAGGCTTTCAGATATTTTAGGCAGCTCCTTCTGGTTGAAACTTGAATGATCAGAAAGTGTTCAGGAAAGCTGAATAGGTACAAAGTATGAAAAGCTCACCAATACCCCCTTCCAGTGTTCCCATGGAAAATAATGGACAAGAAAAGAAAAAGAAACCAAAAAACTTCTTTTATCTTTTATCTGAAGCCTGAGCACTGTAATTTCATCGCTGGTGTGAAGCAGTAATTACTTTATTTATCAGATCTCCCTTTTCTAAACTAGGGGCCTCTACTCTGCCACTGCTCATTGTGTTTGTGTGTGTACAGACGGGTGTCACGAGATAAGCTACCTTGCCTTTCAGTCTGTGACCCATCAACTATTAAGGAGCCACATCTGGATCTGATGGAAATTGTACATGTTGTCCAAAAATACTGGGTTTTGAAATGGATAAAGGAATAAAGTTTGGAATTTAGGTCATCTCCCTGGAGGAGGGAGTGAATCAGTTCTTTACATTAAAAGCATGGTACAGATGGACATTTGGTAGCCAGAGGGAGGACTCTGACAGAGATGATTAACTAGCAAGCAAAATATTGCATTTCCCAGCAGCCAACAATTCCCTTTTATGTGGCCATGTGACCAGATCTTATTAGTGAAGTGGAAGAAGAAATAATGCCTGAAACTTCCAGGTTTTGAAGAAGCAGGTATACATTTCCAATGGTTTGCTTTGCTTCAGCCAGAAAAATCCTCAGGGGATGGATAAATCATAAAATGGAAAGTAACTGGGTCTCTAGATTATCAGATAGTGCAAAAATGTACAGCAACCAGGAATGCCCATTTGAGCAAATACAGGAAGGAAAAATAAGCTACTGTTTTGCTGAGTATCTAGATGAAGGAGAGTTTGTTTTGCTTTAGCATCTAGAATTTGCTAACTGTAATCTATATTTTAACAAAACAGGGAAAACATATAGATTTATTCTGTCAAAAACATACTCTACTAGAATGATATAAAAATATAAAATAGTATAAAAAGATAAACACAAAAAGAGTAAAAGAGAAAGTGATGGAAATGAAGTGATGACTATGACATTTGAGAAAATATCTGAATTTAGAAAGTTGATGAGTTGGGAAGCTGAGGCAGGAGGATCATTGCATGTCCAAGGGCAGCCTGGCCTACACAAAGGGTTCAAGGGCAGTCTGAGTTACCTAGTGAGATCCTGTTTAAAGGAAGGAAGAAAGGAAAATAGGAAGGAATGAAGAAACAAAGAAAGAAAATTAGTTGATAAACTAGCATGAAAATTCATGCTACAAAACATTAGACGGATTTAAGAATGAGAGACAAAATATATTCAGAAGGTGAGTACAAAAGAGACATTAAAGGTATAGAGTTGGGCTGGGGATTTAGCTCAGCTGCATAAGTGCCTGCCTTGCAAGTGTGAGGCTGTGAGTTCAATCCCTGGTACCGATTTTAAAAAAAAGGTATAGAGTTTATGGAACATCTATAGAAAGAGCAGTTTGATGTTTTAGGCTGCCTCTTTTATTTAGGGGGACTGAGGGTCAACTTTAGGGACTCACCAGGAAAATCAAAGTAAAGAAGCATTCTTAAAATGCAACTGAACAATGAAACCCCACCTATCACCCCAGTGTCTTTCCTTTGAGGGCCATGTGGCAGGCAACTTCAACCCCTGTGTCCTCTGACCCCATGCCAGTGGGGTAAATCACTCTCAAGGAAGCAGGCAGCTGGGCAAGGGAAGGTCCACACATGGACCAGTGATAACACGACCCTGAGAGAAATACCCCAAGGCACAGGACTGGCACCAAACTGGAGAGATACCTGCTTCTGAGAATGATGATTCCAGGCAGCCACAAACACAATGAGCAAATAGTTTCCAATCAGTTCTTAAGGCTACTTCCTTACATGCAAACAGATTTTTGCAGTTTATAGGATGTTCTAGCTAAGCCTCCAAGATGAGTGAAAAAAATAACAGATCATGACAAATGAATAGTTACATGACACTTATAAGAAAATATCTAGGGCAAAAATTAAATTAAGATTTCCAGAAAGGAAAAAAAAGATATAATACACCCATTATAGGATGAGGGTAGAGGAGATGAGCGTAAAGGAGATATGTGGTCTAAAAGTCTACAAGCAACTACACTGGGCTGGTGGGCACAAACTATGTGATGTCACAATAAGGAATCCATGGAAAAGTAAGGAAAAGACATTGAGAAGTATTAGAATCACACAAGACAGGAAATGGGAAACACAAGATAGGGATATTAGAAAATTAGTCCAGGAGATCTGCCACCAAATTTTTACCTATTACAAAAAGATAGAACAGAAAAGCCAGTATGGAGAAAATTGTAGGGTACAAAGGAAAGATTTCTGAGGATTGAAAAAAGAATAACTATCCAATTAAATAGGCACAATTTTAAAAAACTAACTAAACTTTTTAAAAAATAACCAAACAACGTTTTTGGTACTCTGGGGATAAAAAAAAGTTAGAAGATTTCAGAGAAAGGAAAGTACACACACAAAGAAACAAATAAAATGGCAACAAAAGGAGGCTACAAGGAGCATAGAGAAATGCTTTTAAAATTCAAGAGACAAATACATTTCAACCCAGAATTCTGAAACCAATAGGCTAAGAGTGACAATACAAAGAAGTGTTTGGCAGGCATGCAAGAACTCAATTTTTGCCTCCATAAACATTTTCCTACCATCAGTGGGCCTATGAAAGAATATATCCAGCAAAAGATTAGACACAGGAAGACTAGGCTAAAGGGCAGTGAATCCAATCCAAATAAATGTAAAACCTAATATATTAAAAGGTAATAAATAATTCCAGAACCAACCAACTTAGCACCCCTGTAATAAAAAATGCTTCAAGTTGGCTCCTCTAAAACTAGTTTTCAAAGCTGAGTGATGAGAGTGCTAGAAATAAGAAAGCATTTTTAAGAGATAGAAAGGACTTAGATACCTTCAGCTCTCACATTTGGTACATGACAGAATGGAGATTCAAAAGGTTTGAGCCCCCGCTCTCCTGGAGCGCAGTCTGTTTGCTTCTCCTTGGAAACCATTGCAGAGAAAGCTGGAGGCACACAATTAGGAGGAACTGGGCTGCAGTGTGGACTGGAGAAAAACTTCTTGAAACAGGCCTTTCCTTCTTCTTCATATTCAGTTCACTTTGGCTGTAGGCCAAAACCAATTCCCATTTTCATGAGCAAAGATATATTTTGCAGTTTATTTTTGTCCATTTACTCTGGCATCAAATGATTTGTTTTTAGCTAAACTATTGTATAATCACATTGCTTTTATTGTATAGCTTTTGCAGCAGTAGCTATAAACTTGGGCAAATTTTTGTTGTCCTTTCAAAAATAATAATTGGCTTCTCTCAATTTACAATGCATTCTATTTTTATTCTGATGAGTTTTATCACCCATAATATATATGCAGTTTTGGAGAAAATGCAAAGATTTGCCGCAGACCAATAGGCTCTGCCTTTGGTTTGTGATTGTTGAACATGTGCCACATGAACCTGGTTCTCTTAGGAAAGCCATAATTCCAACTATTTTAATTTTAAAACTGGTACTTTCCTTATTCTTCAGTTTCACCTGGATTATGTTCTTCATTAATCTTCCTCTTGAAGAAAATGTTGATGCATAATGAGAAGACTGTGTCTGTATTTCTGAGATTATGTACATAGGCCATCTTCCTATATACTGGTAGCCAGATGGTTTATTTCTTCTTTTAATAAAGTGATTTTATATTTCTCCTTCTGTAAAAGATGCAATTGAAAAAAAGACAAGGTGACTCTGAGAAGCCTGCTGCTTCCTTCTTTTAACTTTTACATTACCTTTTTAATTTTGCTGTTTGTTGTCTTTTTCAAGTTCAGTGTCCTAAGAATGCATAGAAGATTATGCCATGAATTACGTCTGTTATTGCTAATCTTTTGCTAATCTTTCTGAGACAAATATGAATTATTAACATCCTATAATTTTGCTTTTATTTTGAAAAGATGTGCTTGTATTAATGCTTGGTTCTTTAAAGATAATGACAATGGCATTCAAGGGAAATATCCCACAAAGGATCAGAAGATAACAATAAAGACCTAAGGATATAAGAATGAAGCAGAAATAACACCAACCTAAATTATCATAATCCTGTGTTTCCATAGTAATATACAGTTTTCAAGACATTTTCAGATACATTATCAGATTTTATCTTTGCAACCACTCTATCAATCAAAGAGAAGAAAGATTGATATTTCCATTTTGCAAATGGAAAAAGTTGAGATTCAAATTGCCTACCTCAACCACCACCCCACAGCAAATAGTCACAAGGCTGGGCTTTGAAGTCAAGTCTCTTGATTCTACTCTGAACAGTAAGATTCCCAAGGTATAACAGAATGCTGAGGGAGCTTATTTATACAAAGCCAGTAAAAATCTTTGTAAATTCAGATAAAGAATTATTAAATTTTTCACCATTTATGTTGTAAAGGGTTATACTTATTTTCCACAATAGAGATGATACCTAATATATTTCTAATAAAATTCTATTAAAATATTTGAAAACATTAAGTAATATTTTAGTTTAAAAAGAAATAATTCCTGTTTTCACTAGTTTAGTATAATCAATTGGTTTTAATGTTGAAAATTCTGATTCTGAATTAATTACTTCCATAAATATTTTACATATTTCTGATCATTTCATGTTGTCACTTAACATTAGATTGTAAATATTTTTTACATAATTGTATAACTGTAAGCAATATTATAATGTTTGTACACAGAGCCATTTCCCTTCTTTTGAAAAATCAAAAATAAGACTGTAATTCAAAAAGCATGAATATTTAAAGACTCATAATACAGTTTTCCATGTTATTCTCAAAAGAGGCTACAATTTAAAGACTCATTAGCAATGTAGCATCACATCTCTTTTACCACAACATCTTGCTTTTAATTGCTCATTTTAAAATTTGACAACATTCTTAACTCCTCCTTTCTCTCATTAGCAAATTCTATGAGACCATTAGAATGTGTCCTGAATCAGAGCCTACTCAACACGTCCTCTGCTCTCTAACCTCTCTTCAGACGTGGCTGCTTGGGGCTGGGTGTCGCAGGCTATTGCTTTGCCGCTGTCCGTGGTGCTGACAAAATGTATAAGGGGATTCAACAAGAAGCTACTGTAATAATCATGTAAAAGATGATGGGGGACACTGATCAAGGCAATATTACTAGAAAGTAGTGATGACTGGACAGGCGAGCATTGAATATATTCTGAATGTAGAGTTAAAAAATTCTAGTGGGTGAAAGTGAGGCATGAAATGTTGGTCTGTGTTGGAGATAAGAATTTGGGAGTTGTTGACATAGAGTACTTAAATCCTTGAGAATAGGTGAGGGTCATGAAAATGAATATCAGTAAAGAAGGAATCATAAACTTAGCCTCAGAATTCTAATTATTAGAATGCAAGTATAAGGGTAAGAACCAATTAAAGAACCTGAGAAGGAACTTCCAATGAGATGGAAAGAAAACCAGGCAAATGAGATATCCTGGAAACCAAGTGAAGAAGAGAATAAACATCAACTAAACAGTGGATTCAATAATGTTACCTTAAAATTTTGACAAGAACAATTTTAGTCTTGTGTCCAAAATTAAAACCTGAATTGACATCAGTTCCAGAGAAAATGGAACACAAAATATGCAGTTAAGTAGAGATGATATTTTTATAGAATCATGCTACAAATCAGAGCTAAGAAATGTATTGGTGGAGGAAGAGAATTTACATAATTTTTTAGATATTTTGTTTCTATTTCTAAATAAAATAAATAGAACATTAGTGAGTATAATCATGTAGTGAATAAAAATTATTTTGTGATATGGAAGGAATGCTTTAACAGATTATTGAACACGGGATCCATCACACAATGCAGAGTGACTTGTTTTAGATTGGAAAACTGAAATTTATTTCTGGGGGCAGACAAGAAATTACAAGATACTGTCAATGGAGGATAGGTGGATGTAAAAGTCTATGGCAAGTTTTTTTCTGATTTTTCTAATTATTTCAATAGATCAGAAGCAAGTATATACAGATTTTGGGTGGCAGGTTTGAGGCAAGGCAAGAAGGTGAGAAATCATCTAGGAGAGTAGCAAGGTGAATGATCATTTGTGGGAATATGATTATCTAATGGATTAGTGTTTACTGGAAGAAAAGAATCCACATAAAATATATGTATAATTGTACAAGGTATTTAGCAGGTAGGCTTACAGCATTAGAAGGGGAAGAGTCCCAGTGGCTCTCTGCCAGGTGAGAGACAAAAGAATTCAAAATTGTCAGAGGGATCAGGTAGCAGTCCAAAGGTCCAAGGCTTGGGGCTCATTTGTAGAGTCACCCATGGGAGGTCTCTATTTAGAAAGCCAGAGTCTGCATTGAAAATCTTGAGTCTGTGCTGGAAGCCTGAGAAAAATGGAGACCAAAGTCCAAAGGCAATAGCAAAGATTGAATTTCCTCCAAAAGAACAAAAGAGGTAAGATTCCTTCTTCTTTCCCTCTTTTCTTCACCCAGGATACAAGCCTATTGGTTGATGCCATTGGGGGTGGGTGTTGCCTTTTCAGTTTGTGGCCCACATGTCCATCACCCACAGAGACACTCAGGGCTTCCCCAATCTTCTAGGTGGAATTTATTCAAGAAAAGTTGACACATCACAATTAACAATTACAATACACCACTTACCTGTTTGACAACCAGACACATCTTAAACAATATTTAATCTCCATATGTGTACAAAGGGAAATGTACTAATTTATTCCCCAGCATAGAAGGCAAAGTTTCAAAAGGTGATGCTTACTTTTCTCCTAACATTCTGTAACTTGAACATTAGAATATACTTCTAAAATACTTATGAGTCAATATTCAGTTAATCAACATTATCCTATAAAGAAAAAAGATACATGCTTAATTGTACGTATATATGCACAAGCATATTAACAAAATAGGAAAGAAATGCTCATGAAAATACAGTCCACATTTCCGTAACTGGTCACATTACAGTTGTAATCAATGTTTATAACTACCTTCTTTTACTAGCCATTATGTAGTGCCTTGGCCTTCAGCAAGCACCTCGGCAGAGTTTGGTTCTTTACCCAGCGAGGTGACCTCTTTATTCCTAACGGTTCTCGGAAATTTGTCATCCTGCTTGGCCAGGGTGGTTGTGGTCCCCTATTGACCTTAATAACATCCCTAGGCATCTCCTCTACTCCAATATATTCCTTTTTGCCTCCATCATGGAGTAATAGCCCATATTTCCCTTGATAATCTGAATCAATCACGCCTGACAACCATGTAATTCCATTTCTGTTACCTCCCAGGCATGAGGAGCCCAAAATGTCCGGGGGGAAGTCTTACCTTCCACTCCAGTGGAATCGTTTTTGTGCTTTCTCATACAAGTTTTTCCCCTTCTAGAACTAAGACTTCTAGACCAACAGAGAAGAATGTCATGGGAACAGGAAGCAAAAATTTTGCAGGTAGGTAATTAATTTGCTAAGAATAACAATATCAAGTTGACATGTCACAATTAACAATCATACCTGGAAAGAATGAGAACCCACTTGAGGTTCATCCCCCTAAATTAAAGTAAAACTAGTCCATGAATCGGATATGTTTCTTCCTTCAGGTACATTTATCTTCATGAGTACAGATGTGAAATCTGGGGATGTGAACTGAATAAGGTTTCATTTCTGTGAATAACTTACAAAAGAAGAAATAGGACAAATGTCACTTTTTCACTGACTTTCTCTGATCACCTATCTTGGTTGGCTTTTCAATGACATTATTAAATGTCTGATAAATACAACTTACCTTAGGAGGAAATATTTATTTTGGCTCATGGTTTCCTAATTTCCAGTTGCCTGGCTTTCCTGGTTACCTCTGTGGAAATGCAGAAACATTATGACAGAAGAGCAGGTCAGAGGAAAATTGCTCACCTAGTGGCAACCAGGAAGCAGAAAGCCTCCAAAAGCCAGAGAGAGGAAGAGGCCTAGGACAAAAATACACTCTTCCAAGTCATACCCACAGTGACCTACTTCCTCCAGCCAGGCTCTATTTCCCATTTGTACATTCAGTTATTAACTCTATTGATGATATCAGTGCCCCCATGATCTATTCATTTTCTCTGAACACATGAGCCTTTGGAAGGACACTTTTGATACAAACCATAATATCACCCTAATTAAATTTATGACCTTCCCCCAACCCCAGCTCTGTCAAATCTTCTACCTGCTCTCGTTTTTTCTATACCACTAATCATCTTCCAATAACACTACGCAATGCAGTTATTTTCCTATTGCCTATCTTTTTCCCATTGGAATATGAATTTCATGTAATAGACAAAACTGATTTTTGTCTATTACAACTACATATAATTGCTTTGTCAGCACCTAGGACACAGTAGTAACACAAATTAATATAAATTTTTAATGAATTGCCTTTATTCCTTCTCATTTTTTAACGTTTGCACTCTGAATAGGTGTGAGTATCATTAAATTCTTACTTTAATTTTGACATTTTTAAAAGAAGAAAAAGATGATGGATAGGTAGACAGATGATCTTCACCTATTAGATTTAAAAAAAAAACTGCTACTTAGAAAAAAGTCGTATCTGAGTACTGTAATGGTACCTGTAGTTAGGAGGAGCAATTGAGGATAGGAATTCAAGACCAACCTGGGCAATGTAGTGACTTGCAGAGAGACACAGACAGACAGACAGACAGACAGAGACAGACACAGACACAGAAATCAGTCTTAGAACTTATAAATTGGACAGATAACTTTTAAAACAATATAGATTTAGATATATAATACAGATTAATACTCACTGTTTCCAAAACCCACCAAGGAAATGAGTTCTGTTCAAAAAGGATAGTTGCAGAAAAACTTGGGTCATTTTTATTTATTAATTCTATGACTGAAATCTAAAATGCCTGTGGATGGTATAGGCTTCCCATCCAAATTTAGTACATTGCTCTGAGACTTCACAGAAATATTGATTTTTGAGCTGATACTAGTGGAGGGGGGTGTGAGGTTCAAGAAGTTATACCAAAATGTATGCTTCCAATTACAAAATAAGCAAATGTAGGTGAATTTTTTTAGATTGCAAGTATCTGTTATCTGCAGACAGTTTATACATTGCTGCGTTTCAGTGATAACCTGTCCCACCACAAATCTATTTGAGTGATAATTATCTCACTATAGTTGATACAGAAAGTCACCTTGAAAACAAATTTGAGAAAAAATAAATGTATTATTTTTAAAAGAGTAGATCCCAAAGACAAAAAACAACTACACACAAATTCTGTAATTGTTAGTAAATGTGTCTCAGACAAATGCATGGATTAACAATTTGAAACCCTTTTATATGTATACAAGTATTGAACAAACAAGGAAACACACTGTCAAGACTCAAGTCAGGTTTCCTCACAGTCAGGAAGTTACACAGAAAAAAAGGAAGACAAATTTGATTGTATTTAAATAGAATTTGAATTTTAATACTTAATGCACACTAAAATACTTAAGGTTCAGATACAGATGAATAAATAAACTTAGATATTTGTCCTGCCAGTGTTAGCATACACAAGTATATTTCTTAGTCTGCTGCACTCAAAAGATCTAGAAGCAATGCTATCCTGACTGCAGTGATCATAAGAAAGTCCCAGATCTTAGTTTCTAAACACTATTTTTTTCTTGGAAGCACTTACAGAAGTGGTTGACTGTAAAACTGGAGCACAGAAAATTGTATTGCATTCCTTTTTTATTTTTTTTGTACTGAGACTTGAACTCAGGACCTTACACTTGCCAGGCAGGTGCTTATGCAACTGAGCTATAACCCAGGCCCTACAGATACAAAAATTGGAACAACAAAATAAATTATGGTAATAGCAGATTAGAATTCCTGGATTAAAATAAATACCTATAAATCCATAATTGTATCTTTAATAATTAATTAAATAAATAAATAAATAAATGAGAAAGATGATGCGTCTCTTCATGACTTCACACACAATCTCTCGCTCGCTTGCTTTCTTAAAGAAGCATGAAATATCTTGAGGTGCTCTCGCTTCTGCTATCCTCTCTCCAACATTTCCAAAGATGCCTACATGGAAGCTGGGACAGCAGCAGAAAATTCCAGTTTAGCTCTGCTTCTGCCCTCTCCTCATGATAACTATGAGGCCTGCTCCTCAGGTGACTGGGAAATAACAGGTTTTCTATGTTACCAAACAGCACGAGTAGCACTTAGAAGGCTATCCACGACAGACATGGCACAGAGACAAGCTAGAGAAAGGGGCAGGAGGAAATATGCACACCCCGTTTGAACATTGTCACTCCCCTTTGTGCTGCTGTCCATCTTCCAAGGCTGGAAATTACTTCAACCTCCATGTGACTTTCTCTTATGTGTCCCTGAATTCACAGCTTATCCACTGGTCAGTACAGAATGGAGCTTTTCCATCCCCTCATTCTTTCTATACCATAGTCAGAGATTGCCCTGACCCACTCCCTCATTCCCTGAGACCAAACTCTGCCCAGCTTCTGATTGTCACAGGGATATTCTGCCCCTCAGATCCCTTTCTCTGGAGCTGTCGTCAGAACAGCATGTACCTCAAAGTGCCTAACAGCAATGACACTTCATTTACCAAAACAGACACAGAAACAACTGCACGGTGTCCAATCGAGCCGGTTAATGGTACAAAGACAGATGGCTGCAAACTGACTAATGAGCCCGAGGAAGTACAGACAATGGGAACTATGGTCCCAAACCTCCAGCAGGACCAAAGGGCAGAAAAAGAATCCTTTTTGCTTATGCTGCAAAGAATGGCATGATCATCTCTGGAGGCAGAAACCACCACTCCACAAGCATGTAGATTTTAGTGAGCATCTGAATGGCTGGCATTAGCTCACCCCAGCGCAGTAGCCAGCAATAACAGATTGTCCCAATAGTCAGCCAAGAATTCCAGCCAAAAACGAGAATCACAGAAGCTCATTTCTCATGTTCTCTCTAATTGGACAGCATATTAAAATACTTCAGCAAAACTCATTTCTGAAGAAGCATCATTGATATTAATTTTCCTTGTACCCAATGTCATGATAAGCACTCTAAAATTATTTGTCCTGGAAGGATGTGTTTAAGTATACTCTTCCCATTCCTCACACAGATTACACGCATTGTCAAAGCGTAAAATAACACTTACCCAAAAGTGGCATTAAAATGGTTTACTTTTGAGTTGCTGGTCGACTGCAATATATTTAGCATCTAATCTATGATTTTCAAAAAAAAAAAAAAAGAAAAGAAAAGAGCTTATTCCAAAATTCAATACCATAGCATTGTTACAGATGTAGCCATAGCTAGTATAATATACCAAACAATTATACTTTGCCTGTTTTACAGCCATATTTTTCTAAAGTCCCCCATAAAATCAGTAATCTAAAAATTTCAGCTTCATGCTGAATTTTAGTGATGAACTTCTAAAATACTACAGTGTTTCAAATTCCTGACAGCTGGCTCTATCATCTATTGCGTGGTGACTACCCAGTGAATGGGCACTAGGGTGAGTTTCACCTCACTCATCAGTCATGTCATAGGCATCTGGTCTTCAAGGTATAAAGGGATTTGAGTCTTCATTTTATGCTTCTTCAACCGTGTTGTACAGAGGTGGGCAGATGGTCTTTTACAGCAAAATGACCACATATCTGTATGGTATCTTCTGTTATCAGGCATTCTATTCCATGTTACACAATAAAAGCTATTTTTTTAAATGTCCCAGATAGGTGTTCTCACACACTTAATATATTGTCAGATCAAATTGAATTGCTTTTGGATAAACTTCCAAATCAAAAAACAACAAACTTCCAGATTGTTATGCAGTTAAACCATTTCCAAGCATAAATGTGACACTCCCAGCCTGGTTATGTTTATAGGTTTATCAGGCAAATATAGCTCCACAGTTGTGCACTATAGTTTAGTGTAAAATGATCTATTTTCCACATGTTCTTTCAGAGATGATGCTGGGTCTTATTCTGCACAAAATTCCTCTCTTGCCAATGTTGTTGGTGAACACATTTTTTCCTCAGTTTGTCCAAAATAAGAAACTACTACCCTTACATATAGTTGTCTTCAGAAAAAATAAAACAGTCTTCAAGAATATTACTCCTTAGATTACTTCTAGGAAAGCACAGTTTTTCCATAATGCACTATCTTTATCAGGAGTGTTTTCTTACATTACTATTATTTGAGACAGTAATTTTTATAGCTCTAGGTGCTTTTTTCATCAGTGCCTTTAGGTTCTTTATCTTTATTACTATAATCTTCCCGCTAATAAACAAATTACCTGAAAGAAGTATAAGTTCATAGATTCTGATTCAAGATTCCACAAAAATATTTTGATATACTATCCCTCATAGATTACCTAATAAAATATCAAGTTATTGTTCTCATCACTCAAAATGGGTCTTAGATATAATTTCTTCTTTCTGTGTTCTTCCTTTCCTCAGATTAAAAAAAAAAGACATTCCTCTCTGCCTCTAAGAAGATCAAAGTTTAGGGAAATCTCCAAGTTAATATAGTAATTACTTGTTGGGAGATGTTGAAACTGGAAATTGAACACACGTGCAGGGCAGTGGCATGGCTTGGGCATGGCTGACCTGAGAACAAAGAAAAGCCTCAAAGGGCACAAGGTGACAGCAGGGGACACCTGGTTCCAACTCGAATTAACTAAATAAAGACTGTAGCTGCAGGCATTTCACTCCTGTAGTAAAATGCAACATGGAGATCTTCTCATAAGATAGTTCTCCTATATTACACATAATTTGTCACTTGGCAAAGTCCTTAAATCACCCCAGGGTCTGTTCAATTTCCGGCATTTTTCACTCTAATCTTGTCCTTGAATACTGAATAAATACAGGCGGCCCAGAGTCATTCCCTGTCTTAGCCTCAGAGGCTCAAACTCTGCAAAAGGGTTTTGATCTTCCTGAGCCCTAAAATCATACCACTTATCTCATCTATTTAAGCCTTCACCGTACACTCGTTTGGGAGATTAGAGATCTAGACCAGGTCCCCGATAATTATTTGCTCTTATTAACAGTGTGTTATTATCATATGAATGCTTCCTATGTACTAGGAAATAAACTGAGCACTTTGGATATATTATTTAATGATTGTACAAAGGCTCCAATATTGTTCCAATTTTGCAAATTAGGAAACTAAGACTTATGGAATTGAAATGTTTTGCAACAATAATAGAGTTAGGAGGAAGAATTATCATAATTGCAATTCAGACATATCTAACTCTATGTTCCGATAGGATATTCCATAACTCTTTACTTTACCTTGTCAGGTTCTCATCCTGTCTTTCCTGACACCCTGGGTAACATGGCCCGGGAAGCACTTGTCATCATGTTGTAATACATTACCTCAGCTGTGTCTCCATATTTCCCATTATTGTAACATTACCTGACTCCACTATTTTTAGGACTGACACATTACAGGCCTCGGGCACATTATTTACCATTTTAATTTATCAGCACTAGTGCACTTTCTGATTCACAAGAAGTCCCCAGCTTTACTTGCAAATTGACTTTAATTTCGTGATATTCGGCATGAATATTTCTTGTATCACTGGTAATAAAAGCAGGACTTGAGGTCAAGCGAGGCCACTGAGAACCAATAGTTTCCTTCATCGTTGTTTCCTGAATGAATCTCTGTCTACGCCCACCAACAAACCACACCAGTGACCTTGGGTCACTTCTTGTGACGTCACACCTAGTGAAAAAAACAGAATGAACTAGTCAACACCTGTGTAATTCCTTACCCAAAGGACTAAAAAACTCATAAAGTTAATTTTAACGATGTGTTTTACTCAGAAAAGAGTGCCTAAATAGTGAAAAATATTTACTTATCTTTGAGAGTACTGTAAATGTAAATTATCTCCTCTAATAAACAATAGCTCATGGAAATTAAACAAAGTAGCCTTAAAAGGTAGGTCTAAATTCATAGTAAATTGTTCATATGTAACATGTTTGCTTCAGCTAAATATGACTGCAGTGTCTCCAACTACAGAAAGTTATATTTTTAATATTTCCCTATAATGCAAAATATGTTAGCTTCTCTGACCAATATTCATAAGTATTTAGAATCACCAAGTACCTGTCTTGCAAGAAGTCCAAACTTTCCCATGAACTACCATCCTCTTACATGAATGTCCTCAGGAATGCTTACTTACTAATGACACTAATGTCCTTCTGGCTGTGTCCAATCAAAGGTGCTAAATAAATAGTCTTTAAAGTTGGACCAGAGAGCTTCACCGTTAAAGTGACTTCTGTTTTTTTTCTAGAGTCCTCAATAAGAATAAATAGTAGTATTCCATGCAGAATGTACCTCTATTCCTGTGATCTCCTTTGTGGCTAAAACTCGCACTATGTTTCTGTTTCTTTTTCCAGCTATTACTGTACTCATCTCAAGTTACTGTGAAATGCCTATCTCTGTGTCAAAGGCTGTGACACACACCCCCAAGGGACTAAAGATATAATTTCCTCAAGACAAACATCTATAGCACAAGAGCGTTCTTATGGCGATAGAAAGATGATAATCCACATTGCTCTATACACTCTGTGAGATGGAATAATTGCAAGCACTAGTACACCTCTATTAACTATTGATATATGATTTGGTTAGGACTAAAGCCAGAAAAAACACACAGTGACTTCCTCCTTTTCTCCTTTCACCAATACCAAGAGAAAGTTGAGTTCTATGCTTTTGATAACTTAATGCAATTTTTTCCATTTTATGAAAATTACTTATTCATCTTTTCATTTCTAGTAATGGTGGACTGTGTGGGATAAGTCAAAGGGCTGGACAAAAGATATAACTGGCCGTATTGTGGCATGAAGTCAGTAAAGATTATCTGGATGAACAATGAAACCCAGATAGTTAAGGCTGTTATTTGAAGACAAAAAGCCACAATTCCTTCATATTCCAGAAGAGGGACTTACAGTAGTTTCTGAAGCCTCCCTTCAGAAGCAAATATAAATTATTTCAAGAAAATGATAATTTATTTTAGATGTCAAAAGGCCCTGGGTGTGGGTCCTACTGCACAGCACACACACACATGCACACGCACACACAAACACACACTAAGTCACAACTTGAAAAAACAATTCAAACTGGGAACTTCAATAACACAAAAGGAAGCACACCTAGGAGCATAATTGTAAAACCACTGTAATCTACAAACAAAGAAAAAAATCTTAAAAGCAGCCATAAAAAAAATAAATTGACATACATCCTTACAAAAGCGCAATAACTCAGCACTAGGGGTGACTGTTAAACAAAACAACAACAGAAATCACAAAGTGCTAAAAGAAAACTTGCAACACGGAATTCTAAAAAATGAATGAAGATGAAATTTTCAGACAAATAAAAACTAAAAGAATTTGTTACCGGGGGTGATTGTACAAAATATAATTAAGGGAGTTTGCAGGCAAAGAAAGCTTTCAAAAAGTGAGAAACTGGAGCTAGAAGTAGACCAGTTACGAAAAAATTATAAGATTCTCAGTGAGAGATGAGAAGGACCTTTGGGGAGGGATCTGATTTGCTTTGAATACTTTGTATATGAGCTACACACATGCGTGTGCACACATAGATGGGTACCACCACCACATGGTACAGGAGCACCAAGTGACAGCACTCAGAGAGGAAAACATGAGCCCCAGTAGTTAAAGTTTCCATCTGAAGAACCACTGCTGGGCTTTCAGCCATGTCTTCAGAAGAAAGTCACAATTGGCTCATGAAAATTCCCCAACTTAATATGCAGTGCGACATCTAGGACTTGCAATTTGCAGAAATACTAATAATTAGCTTGGCATCAATCCCACTTTCAGGGTGCTAATTATGCATATTTCCATCATTCCATGGCAACAAGGGCTCCACATGTAGCAGGATGCTGAGAGTCGTGCCCACTTTATCATTACCTAACAAGGCTCCTGGCCACCCAAGATACACAGAGTAAGGTCCAGAGTCCAAGAATCAGAGCCAAGAAGCACTATTTGGGAAATAACCCAAATTAGTGACACCATGTGCTTCTCCTTCTAATGTCATACCACCCACCTTGCTTTTTAAAAAATGAAAAAGTATCTTAAGGCCATTTAAAGATACAGATCAAGTCTCTTAAACAGTTGCATTTCTATTTCTCCTTTCCTGTTAATTATATCATTCACTTTCCACTGGGATTTCCCGCCCAAGGCAGAAAGCCACAACTTTGTCTAGAAGTCAAAGCAATTTCCCAAGACCCACTACCAACTCCTTTCAGGTTTGCCAACTTCTATCTCACTTAGTCTTTAATACAAAAAGACTTAAACTTTTGGCCAACTGGCACTTCAATCCTTTTCTCTTCTCCAGTTTTGCTGTCAATGACACTTTTGCTGTCAATGACATTTTCCTTTCCTTGAATCTTTATATAAAACATAATAATTTTTTTAAAAATAAGAATCTGGGTGGAAGTCCAAAGATGGTAGACTGCTAGGTAGCAGGAGAGGGACCCTCTCTGAAAGAGACAGCTCAAATGCCAGAATAAAACACCCTGGAGAGACCCAAACAGAGAGAGATGGACTCTCACAACCCACGAAGAAACTAAAGTGCAAAAAACCACTCGAATATGAGGTCCTGAGCTACCACTAGCAAAGCTAAGAGCACCAAGCACAGCCCCCTCCTTGAGCCGCCTGAATCCCTGCTGGAGACCTGACAAAGCAATCCATGACACAGTGACTGGATTGAGCCGCTGGAGTGTGGAGCTGAACAGCCCTGCGTGCAGCTCGCCCGGACTGGCCCTGCACATGACCCACCCAGAGGCACCATGAATTCCCACTGCAGCCACACTGAAGTCGGAGGTCGAGGAGCCCAGCAGTTTTCAGGGACCAGCATCAACACATGGTGAGTGATGGGAATAAGACCCTCCCACGGAAAAGGGGAAACCGACTGGACAACATGGAGGATTTGGGCAAGAGAGCCCTAACTCCATAAGGAAGAGGCTTCAGTTGGTTGCTACCTTGTCGAGTGGATTGGTGGAATCTGCTTGGACTTGGCCATGCCCCTGGCTGGGACCCAGTGAGGCGCTGCAAATTAATTCCCTGAGATCGGCACACACTGACATAGTGAAGGCCTGCAAAGGTTGACTGGCCTGGAGGGGAGGAGCCAGTGCACACTGCCTGTGCCTGAACTCTAATCTCTGACAGCCTATTGAAGAGGACAAAGGCTCCTAGCCTGCGCCCCCTAGAGGAGCCTTAACCAACAAGAAAAGGGGCTGGGAATTACACTGTACACTTGTATGGAAGGAACCAAAAACATGATGAAAGGGAGAAATAAGAAAAAAACCCCAGCCCCCAACCCTGAGAACATTGATCCAGGAGAGGTAAATACAAAAGAGATTGAGGGCAGCAAAAATGCAACATCAAACACAGCATTAGAGGACATAAAGATATATCTTCAGGAACTCGTAAGCGGGACCAAAACTGAAATATTAATTCAAATTAAACAAGAGATAAGTAGATCAATAAAAGAAAGGCTGGGAACTTCTCAAGAAGACACAGACAGAAGAATGGAGGAAAACAAAAAGAAAGAAAAAATTAATGAAAAATACAAAAAAACCTAGAATTCATGAAGCAGATTCAAAGAGATTATCAGGAAACTGAAGACTCCATAGAAAACTGGCAAAACTGCTTGAAAGAAAACAAAGATAGACTATCAAAAATTGAACACACGCTTGCAATGTGTGATCATGAAAGGGAAGATCTCTTAAAAATAACAAGGGACCAGGCAGTAACAATTGGAAGGTTAGAGGATGACAAGAGGATCTATAACTTAAGAATAAAGCATGTGAATGAATAAGCAGGAGTCAAAACAGAGGAATTACAAAGGCTATTCACAGAAATTTTAAGGAAAATTTCCCAAGCATAGAAAAAGGAAATGATATGCAGAGGTATGAAGCATACAGAACTCCAGCCACCTACAACCAAAACAGAGCTACACCCAGACACATAATAATCAAGATCCCAGAAATTCAATATAAGAACAGAATATTAAAAGCCATGAGAGAAAAGAAACAGATCACCTATAAAGGAAAACCCATCAAAATCACAGCAGACTTCTCAACACAGACCGTCAGGTCAAGAAGAGCTTGGAGTGAAGTAATTCAAGTGCTGAAGAAGAACAATCTCCAGCCCAGATTGATGTATCCTGCAAAACTCTCTCTAGAAATTAATGGAGAAACAAGATGCTTCCATGACAAAAAGGAACTAGGAGAATTTGTGACCAGCAGTCCAACCCTACAAAAATATTGAAGGACATTCTAGGAAGAGAGAACAAGAATACGAGCATTTCCGGAACAGTGGCAGAGAGGCCTCAGTGAACGGGGCAGATAGTGGAGTGGAACAGAAATATAGACAACCAATGGCAGGAAAACAGAATAGCACAAATAAGGCAGAGAAGATTGGCTGTAAACTCTAGGATAGATGGCCTTGAAATATTAACAGAGAGAAACACAGGCAGAGTAGATCAGGAGATAGGGTCCATTGAGCTGCTCTATATAGGGAGGCAGTGGGACCCAAAACAAGCAGTGCACCCCATGGGAGTGAAAGAGGAGGAATTGTCTAAAAAAGGGAGGCAGAGGATATTGTTAATTGGGTAACAAGATTTAAAATTTACATTATTCTCATCACTCTGCTTGGATGGATTACATGCAGTTCCAGTTTGTCTACTTACACTAAACTAGAGGACATGGTCAGCTATCCCAAAAATAAGAGGACATATTATGGTAATCATCCTTAATTTCCTATCAAATTAATCTGAAGCCCTTTATAACTTATACTGTCTTATTATGACTGATCTTATTTGAATCTGGATTGTTAGATTGCTACTTTGTATTGACTGATTTTATTTAAATCTGTTATGATTGATAGCATCAAGTATAAGAATATAGGCAACTACACTGAAGATGACAAGATTCACTAAGATACCCACTCTGGTTTGATTATTACTTGCTTTTGAAGTCTTATAATGTCTCCAATGCTTCATTTTTATTAATGTTGTTATATACTGCTGAGACATCATGGTAACCATTGTAGATCACCTTGTATTGCGGTTTTATGTGACTTTTTTGCCTCATGCTTTTCT
>PVJX010033920.1:0-19348 GCA_004027295.1 Dolichotis patagonum
ATTTCTCTAATATTTGTGCATACAGATACAGTGTTCTGGTAACTTTCCTCATTGCTGAGACAAAATGCTTAACACCAAAAGTTAAAGGAGGAAAGGTTTATAGAGCTCACAGTTTATATCCTGTTCAGTTCATAGTTGGTTGACTCCATGCAAAGTGGCATGGCACAGGGGCATCACAGTAGAGGAACAGCGCATGGCAGGATGAAACCCTTAGGGCAGCAAAGCAGCAAATGAACAGCAAAGCAGCAAATGATAAGCAATGACCCCCTGTGTGCCCCTTATACCCTGTCCAGGCTACTTGCCCTTAAAGTAGGTAAGGCTCACACCCAGGGTGAGATGCTCTTAATCCTAGCATTGTACCCTAAAGTATTCCAAGCATCACATCCTTGATTTTAACATCAGAAACCCTAGATCCAGCCTCCTCCAAAAATCCCCACCTATGACCTCATGAAGATTTGGGAGATACAAGCCATAACAAATAGAAAATACTAAAAGGTATCTTTAGGTTGAATATATTAAAATTTGCATTTATTGCCTTATATCTTTTCTATTTCTCATGATCTAATGGATAGGAAAATATCATTAATGAGCTGGGGATTTAGCTCAGCAGTATAAACGCCTGCTTGGCAAATGTGAGGTCATGAGTTCAATCCCCAGTTTTAAAAAAATTGAAAAATGAAAAAAAAGCATGCACAACATTTTAAATCAGAATTAGGAGTTTTGATTTTTATACGGGTCAAATTGAATATTGAAGGCATAGAAATTACCTAATTAGATTTTTGGTTTTTAGATATCCTCAAGAAAAATCAATTTTAAGGAAAATACTAGAATATTCCTAATAGAATAAAACTATTATGAAATCCTGGAAGTTGTATTGGCAAATACAATAGTGATTTGAAGTCAAACAACAAGTATATAAGAAAAACAGTTAAAAAGTTACATTACTACAGGCAAGGCAGTAGGTGTTGTTAGTAGAAGGTCATTTATACATTTATGAAATACTTTTGTAAAGCATCTTTGATAATGTACAGAGTCCTCTTTAGGCTAGCATAATAAATGAGCAAGAAAATTATTTCCATTGGGAAAATTATATTCAATTAGATAATGTATATATAAATAAGATGATAATATAATTCAAGGTATTTATAACTTCTATGAAAAAGACTTAAGTAAGTGATTAAGATAGAATATGATTGAGAGTTTAAAAATAACTCAGAGAACTAATAATTCAGTAAATTAATAATTTAGTTATTATAGACAGAGAAGTCCTCTCTTAAAGTAACATAGTTCGATGGACTTGTGTTATATTTGGGAGTAAAATGATTAAATTATGTAGGACAAATGTAATGGTTAATTGACTGTGTTGACTTGAGAAGTTCAGTCAAGAGAAGCTTACCTCAATCGACTCAGCGAGGGTACACCCTACGGTGCAGGTGTACAAGAACCACACTAGGGCTCCTCATCGCCCGGATGCTGGGACGGGGAAATGAGGAAGGACGGATTTGCTGCTTCTGCTCTTCTGAGGAGCTCCAGTCTTTGCCTTCAGCTGTAATGTCGTCTCCAGGCTTCCAGCCCTGAGTCCCTGGTTTCTGGCATGGATCTTTCAGCTTTCCCTTGTGGAACTCTGTGCCTCCTGATTCAGACTTGCCCAGACACTGCAATGAGCTCAAGTGGAGATGGTCTGGATCCTTCGGTCTCCACTGTGCAGACACCCTCTGCATGCCTCCTCATCCAACTCTGGCTGATCATCATAAGCTGATCTTATACTTTCTTATACATTTGTATACCTTGTGTACATCTGTTTCTCTGATAAAACACTGATTGATATAGAGTCATAAATTAGAGATGAAATAAAAACTATCATATTTCTAAATAGATGCATAGACATAACACATCTGAGGATAGGAGAAAAAGTAGGACAGATCTTGTGTGGTGAATCATTTCCTCATTCACCTGTGTATAGATGAAGATACAAAAATCAAGCAGCAGTTCAATTCCCAACATGCTCATTTGTCCATTACCTATAAGCATTCAAGCACTGACATCAAATACAACAACATATGTCTAGAGTTTGGAAGGTAGGTGACAATTGAAAAAACATTGTGTGTTATCAGCTTATAGATATAACCTATAAGTAAAATAGCCTTTGAAATGATTATGGAGTTCTAAGAAACTTGAGATACTACAAAAAAGGATACTACCAAAAAAGGATACTAAAAATGTTCTATAAATATCTGGAAACTTACACAAAAATATTTATGTCCATTTATCTGGTTACCTGTTGGGGCATAGATACCTTATACACTACACGATTTACAACAAAACTTGTTTTGCTCTTCCTTATTATTTTATCAACAGCAGTTATATTAATATGAACTTAGTGATTAATTTTTCCCATAGGACATCGCATTGACCTAAACTATGCAATGTTTTTCAGATGGCAGAATGCCTGGTCATTAGGTTCACTCACATATTGTGCTCTTTGTTGGTGTTAGGAGTTGACCAGGTCAGCTGGTTAGGATGAGCACTGATACGTGCTCCTTCCAGCATGAAAGACACAAAGCGATTACATTCCTCATTGTAGATGAGAACTTCAAGAGAAAGAGTTCTAATGGAGAGGGTGGGAAAAGATCAACTTCATCTAATGTAACGTATTCGTCTCAAGATGAAAACTGTAACAAGACCACTCAGATTCATTGCCAGGTCTTTATAGACAACACACCTTGGAGAAGAAAAGTATTAAAAATGTGGCCATATGAAACAGCAATACACAACAGTGTATACACAGACACAAGCTATCTGGCCTGCACAAATCTAACAGTGATGCGGCAATACATGACAATTTCAACACAATTGCCTCTTAAAAATGTATGGAACTGCATACGTGCTGTCTGTTCTTCAGAGTCCATACATGTTTCCTTGGAGTGAACCATAAGCAGAAATGAATTTGAATCTGTCCTCTGCACTCGTCAGCCCGTGTTCTGAGTCTTTTGTACTCAGTGAATAACGAATAGCCTGTGTTTTCAATTAAGCAGATTTCTTAATGTGCTTTCTGCCCTAGATGTTTGGAAAGTGTAAAAAATGTTTCTATTCTTTTAGCCTGAACTTCTGGAATCCATGTAAAAATGCATGTAGGTTTTCTATGTCCAGTTATAATCTCTTCCATTAGATAAAGGATGTAGGCACAAATTTTTTAAAAATAAACTTTTCTCTACCATGGGCATTTATAATATTTCAGTGGGAAAATGTCCTTAAGGCTTTAAGACGCCTTTTCATATTAGAGGTAGGTTTACAGAGGCACATCTTAAGATCCTTGTAAGGCCTTTGTTTAACTGAAAAGTTCTATGATGTATCATTTTAAATCTTTCTGTGGTATTAAAACCTTACTTATAGTCATAAGTTTGATTTCATCTTTACACTGAGACAACAACTTGTTAGTGACCTGGTTTTACTTTTTTCCATGTGACTTTTACTCTTTGAAGAACATTTTTGTAGTTGGAAAAATTATTCTTGCCACTTAAAAATTCATCAAAATTTAATTAAAATACTAAAAGTAGCTTTTTCATTCATCTATCTTTGTCTTATAATAAGTACGTAGGAAAAGCCAACCATTTGCCTCAACATTCAGTCCAGAAATCTCCTGAGCTGGATTTGTGGAAAGATTTTTATCTCCTACAATATTACAAAATCCCAGTGCTGTGTAACAAAACCTGCCTGCCCTCTACTAGCCGATACTCTCACTCTTTTTTCCTCGGTTTATTATTGACTTTAAGTAACAGAGTCTATTTAGGTTCTGACTAGCACCCAGTTACATAACAAATGTCATATATTTTAGGGTTTTATTATACTCTCATCTCATTGCTGTATAAAATTCCATTCTATTTAGCCTCGTTATGAAACAAATGATCCAAAAACTTGGTGGTTTGTCATAAAAGTCTTTTCATTGAGTTCGCAATTTGGAGATCATAAATTTTACCCAGTACTTCATTCATTGAACTTTTTGGTCCACACAGCATCAACACAGGTCATTTGGTGGCATTCAGCTGGAAGATGGCTGCTCCCACATCTATTTAGTAATGTATTTGTCCCCTAGACGAAGTTAGTGGAAGATTAATATCACTTGGAACTTCTAGAGACAGGGTGAATTGTTTGATTTTTCATTATGGTAACTTTAGATAGTATATCAACTAACAGGTTTTGTTCTAACTAAAATGAAACTAGTTTCATAGTATCATATTCCTTAAACTTGAAAGTCATGAAATGTCTTTTCTGCCATATTCTATCTGCCAAAGATCACTTAACTCTTCTCTAAATGAAGAGGAAGAGCATAGATCTTAGCTCTTCAGCAAGGGTTTTATATCTTTTTACATGGCCTCTTCTGTCCGCAGACTAATAGGTACAATACAGCATGTCATGAGCATGCAGTAGCATTTTTAGACAATAGTAAAGAAACCACAACTAAACACATTACCATGGGTGAGTCTTACAGTGTAACATAATGCTGAGTCACAGACACAAACTGTAGAAAATAACAGTATGAATCAGTTGATATGAAATGTAAATCTGTGAAAATTAAACACTATATTAATTGAATAAAGAGACATAAAATTAAGATCAGGTGTGCTCTGTTTAGCAAGAAAACATGTGCTTACAAGCTTTTCTTCTAAAGTACTAGGAACTAATTTAAACCAGGTATTGCGAGTATCAATTTGTATTTTCTTGTAACTAATCTTATACTTTTTGACACTTCAGAAGTTTTAATATATTTCAAACATAAAAATGACAAGTACATAATAAAATGAAGAAGAGATGAAAGAATGAAGAAAATTTGAGAAATTTAATTTTTCCAAGTAGGAGAAACAAGAGGCAACTGTGAGAAGAGAAAGAGAAAAAGGAAATTTATGATTTTTTTAAGAAAATAAGAGTAAGGGAATTACCAGTAGAAAGAGAAAAAGCAAGATAAAAAGAAAATCCTGAAAGAAATATCTTTTTTACGATAGTGAAAGAAAGGGCTCAGAAGTCATGGAGAAGGCCTTATATTTGATAGGAAGTGAGATATAAACAAGATATTAATATAAAAGGAATCTATATTGGAATAAAAATAGATACATAATAACACTATGAATCATATATATGTATAATATATAATTGATAGGCATATTAGGTTAAACCATTCATTTAAAACTCATCAAGTTACTATTTACATATTGATTTGTGAAGAGAAACAAAATAGGCAAAAAAGAAAACCTAAGCAGTCATATGTTGCCTAGTTATTTTGTATTATTCTTGCAGCAAAATTACAGTGTCAGTCAAATCAAGACTTGTTGCTCACAATATTAGAACATAAAATTGGATCAGATAATTTTAATTGCTAATAAATATGAAGCTGAGATATATATCTAGTTATTTTGTCTTTATGAATAGTTCTCCAGAAGAGGCTGAGTGGTATCTTATGTTACCCTGGACATTGCTGAATGAACACTTAAATTCTCTAATCTCATTGACGTATGTTCCAGTGCAAAAATGATTTCTCATTAGCTCTCTGAAACTAGCTATCCAAATTAGATTTAGCATATCTTTTGCTTGTACAATCTAGTAAAGATTTTTAAAAGTGGTTATGACTTGAAATAGATAATATTGTTCTCAGCCCATTTTTATTGACAAACTCATTCTAAAATGTCTTGAGTCTAATGTATGAATGCAGAGAGAGCTTACTAATGCAGCTCTCTGCTGTCATTGTCCTGGCTGTTTTGCTTCTCACTTGGTATATTTCATACTCTCCATTTTCATCAAATGGCTGCAAACTAGATTAAACAGAGTCTCAGTCTGAAGGATATCCGGTAGTAGTCAATAGCACTGTTTTCATTTTCTGGCCCACATTTAAAGCACAAATGGAGGGAGTTATTGGACAAGTATATAAAGAGTGTTCCATATTTTGTGTGATGGCTTTAAAAGCTTTTTGAAAATAAATATTAATATGTTATAAGCATTTCCACACTGTTTTAAATACAATTTATATTTAGCAACTTTAGGGAACTGATTCTTAAAAATGGAAGGATGGCAAGGAAAATGGGAAGCTAAATGAACTATACACAAGTTGTGGAAAAGCTTCTGAAGATGTGAGACCACTTCTGCACCCAGATTTAGTGCCCTCTTTAGCAGGGTGAATAAATTGTGCCTCTAATAGGTTGCCTGCATACAGAGTCACTTTAGGCCATCGTTGCCCTAAGGCTAGAAAAGTTGTGGAAGACTATTTAAAACTGAAGGTGCATAAAGTCACCTCAAGTCAAGGACGTGGTCAAAGAAATAGATTTTAAAAATGTAGGTTTCCCAGTCTATTACTCTAGCTGTTGGCGGTTAGATGTTCTAAGTGTAAATCAAAATACTCACAAGCTAAATGTCCAACTCTGTAGGTACTCACACAGCATAGCTATCAATCCCATTTCACTCTTCCTTTGAATGAAACAGCTGATTGATCGCTCACAGTTTGCATGACTCCACACTGCCCTCGATCCTTCTCTGCTCTCATGACTCCACACAGAGTTTGCATCATTGACTTTCTGCCAGCCACGTGGCTGCCAGGACTCTTAGTGACATTTAATGATCTTGCAACATGACAGTGTCGCATTCATCACTCTTTATCAGTTACGACACACCACATTCAAATTTGGGCTGATTTTAATCTAAAAGCTGAGGTGTCGACCTTTCAAACTGACACCAGTTGATATGAGATATATGGAAGCTAAAATAGCCAGTTGCTTGAACAATAATTAAAAGGCACTAGTTCTAGGACTATCCCAAGAAATCAAGGATCAGGCTATAATTTCTATAAAAAGTTTTGGGGTGGAAATTGTATCAGTGGTCATCTCAACGTACATCAAATATTTATGTGAACTGGAGAACGTAACTGCCTTTTTATGTACTATTTTGCATTAAGAAACAAACAGCACAATACCTTTATGTTCTCTCTTCAGAGCTCTTGAGAAGAAAAGAAAAAGCTGCAGAAATCATTTAGAAGAAAATAAAAATCAACATAGATGCACAAAATTTTTTTAAATGTTTTTCCCCTCAAAGTCATCTTAGACAATATTTTTTCATCCTCTGATTTCTAAATCAAATAGCTGCATGATGTCTCCCTTTGTCCTGAGTCACAGACCTAAGCCTACCTGAGGAGTGGTGTCACAGACATCTGTGAGTTCTGAAACATTGGTATTGCACTCTTATGCTTTTTAGCATATTGTTAGCATGCCTACAATGAAAGATAATATATCAATATATAAATAAAAGCAACTTGGATTTTGGAGCATCCTAGGTCATTCTCAAGAGTTTAAAAAGAAGTATTGCAGTTTCTTCATTTTTTGAAATGAAAATATTTTATTAAAAAGTACTTAATTAAGACAGTTTTACTGTAAAACTACAATTTTTTAATTTTCAGAAGAAAAAATTATCTTGCCAAATATAAACTGTTGTCAACCTAAATGCCTTGAGGTTAAGGACCATGGCTTGAAATTCTACGTCCACATACAAGGTAGGCCTAGCACAGTGGGGCATTCTTTTAGAATTTAAAAGAACAAATACATCAATATCTTTATCATATCTTTACAATGAAATATAGCAGGCTTTCTATGTCATATTAACAAGAAAACTCTTTGTTTTTATTTTATGAGCTTGTTATAATATTTCTCTAAAATAAATGCTTCTTTGATCTAATTTTACTTTGACTTAGGTCTGAGGCAATTTCTGCATTCTCTATGTTTTAATAATTGGACTATATGTCTAATTTTTTCCAGATATCATATTATTTCAGAATGAAGCTCTGTGCTGTGGATGCAAGACAGGATTTATCACAGAATTTATCAAGTTGTAAATGTTCAGTCAGCATTTATTGAGTGAAAACATGCCAGACTCAGGACCTTGAGAAATATATACCTATCTCTCTCTCTGTAGGGTAAGTTCTCACCTTTTCTGGGCATGACAGAGCAATTATGATCTCTTTTAATCCTGCCTGGAGTAGAATTGGAAAAGGAGACTATGTGTCAAAGGTGCTGGGTGTTAACAGGTGCCAATGAATATACCTGAGTGTTGGAGAACATTATACAGCAGCTCTGAGCAGGATTTAAAATTACCTATTTGGCTTTCTGTGTTTATCTGTGAGTCTGCCCTAGGCCTAGGCCTCTTGTCTTGTGATGGGAGCTGATTCATAGTAAGTGCACGAATCACTGGTCCTGACTGAGACCTGAGGGGCTTATGATGTACCTGAAAGGGTATGGTAAGCTGAGTACGTCTGGTTCCAACGCCAACTAAGTAGATGGAGACTGCAGCTACAGGCATCTCATTAATCCTGTCTCACTCCTACCATAAATATCATCATGGAGATAAGATGATTCTCCTAAATTAGCAAAATTTACTACGTGGAGAAGTCTTTGAAGTGACTCCCAAGGTCCTGCTCAGTTCTTGCCTTTCCTCAGCATCCCCTCTCTTTGTTTTAAAACCTAATAAATATGGGTGGCCCAAAGAAGCTCTTTGCCTCAGCCTCCAGAGTCTCAGTCTCTGCTAGTGGGTTTTTGATACTCCTTTAGGCCTAAAATGATACCACTTGTCCCATTTATTTAAGCCTTCGCCATACACTTCTTTGGGAGATTGAGGATTTTGGCCAGGTCCCCAAAACCTGAGAATCAATCCCATGAATGATAGAACAAGGTAGAATAACAAATGAAGGAATTTTTGTAAACATACAGAATCTAATACAAAAGCAAGAGACAAGAGTGATAGTTCTATTATACAGTGACCATTCTTGGAAATTTGGAGAAAGAAATTTATTGTTTATGATGAATAAAGCAGAAATGCAAGAATCACCATGAGAAAATGTGTTGGGATGGACCAAAATCATCAAAAATGTAGACACTCAGTTATAAGATAAATATGTCCTGGACAACTAATGCTCAACTTGGTGGCTTTAGCTGATAAAGATTTGTTGGATATTTAAGTTTACTAAGGCAGTTTATCTCAAGTGTTCTCACTACAAATGCATATGTGAATGACAATTCTGTGAGGCAATGGATGTGTTAATTACTTGATGATGTAACCATGATCATAATGCATATATATTTCAAAATATGTTGTTTACCAGGAATACATGTAATCTTCATTTGTCAATCATCCATCAATAAATCAAAAAAGTAAAAAAGAAAACTAGCACAACCAAAAGGTCTCAGAGAAATAGACAAGTCATAATAAATCAACTACATGAAATATAAAAAGTCAATTTACAACTATGTTTCTCAGGGATGCAGAGAAATTTCATTGCTGAAAGATATTGGAAATTGAATTGGGAAAAAGGTTCTAGAATCAATGAAATATCTCACAAATGGATGTTTTACCATGTTGGGAAAGACAGTGGAAGATGGTATGGTAGAGATTTTCTCAGTATTAACAGAGATGTAAAAATCCCAGAAGACTGGACACAAGATGTCAAAACCTAACAATCAGCAATTCATAAATATAAGGGTATATGTTAGTAGGAATATTGAAATGACAGTTACCAGTTCAAGACTATAGAAATTATACAAAGCAACTTGTATCTTTAGACTCTAGACTGATTGTCAAACTAAGACTTCTTGATAGGTTGCCAAAGATTACAAATAGAAGAGCTGAATCCAATGCTTTTCATATTTCCAAAACTAGGTCTCTTCTACCTTACAAAAGATCCCAGTATTCATGGGAAAGAATCATGTATGTTAGAACATGAGTAAGGATAAGTGATGCTCAGAATCATTCCAAAAAACCTACGACTATTTCCATGATAACTGCATGCTGGAGAAAGTGATTTTGGAGTTCTTTTGAGGCTTGTTGGCTGTAAGAAACATTGGAGAGTCAGATAATGCTTTAAGTTTTATCCCAGATTGGTTGCAAATGTATCCATTGTGCCCATAGCTTATCCAGCAGTCATTTGATTGCATTCTACATGTATAATTTAAAGGATATTCCTTCAATCTTTTATCAAAACTTTAATGTGGCCAAAGCCATTGCAGTGGAAAAAATCATGTGGAAGTTTCTGAAATCTCTCTTTTCCACTCACAAGACAATAAATATAAAGTTTGTATTGTATTGCAAAGGAATAACACAAGTGAGTGCCATGATCAAAAACATGCAAAGTAGCTTTAATTCACAAATATAGCTCCTCAAAAACATGGATATATTGCACCAATTCATGGGTGACTACTACAAGCAACCATGGAGTCGTTACATTTATTTTGTGACACTAGATAAAGGTTTTTCCTATGAAATTATCTCACAACAAGAAAACCAGAAGAAAAAGTAGGAGCCAGAAGAGAAGCAAAGAGAGAGGAAGAGGAGAAAGAGGAACAGAAGAGAGAAAGAAAGAGGGTCAGGGAGAAAAAGAGGACAAGGAGGAGAAACACGCAAAAAACTAGAAGACTTCTTGACCAGCAGAATAATAGAATAAAAAATATGGAACACACAACGTGAAATTCTTTTTACAATAAAAATCTCTTACAATGAGAAGTTCTTCAAATACAAGAAAATGATGTCTAGAATACTATTTTATAAAAGGAATCAGGAATGATAACATAAATAAGAATACAGCACACTTTTCTTTTTAACATTACGTTATATTGATTGCTGCTTGCTTGATTGATTGATTTATACCTGTTTGCACTTCATGCATTTTGCCATCATCTTAGGCGGGGTTGAATGTACATAACGCAGCTTGCTTCTTTTTTTAAGTCTTCATCCCCTTCCCTCCCCATCCCCCTCCTCCTGTGTTTTCCTTATTATGTTTTTTGTATTTGTTGATATTAGCATGCTTCTCTTTGTTTATAAATGTTTTAAAAATTAATTTACCAGTATTTTTCCATTTATTTTCTTAGTACATGATTTAGGTACATAACGATTGCATCCTTCATTGGGAGTTGATACATGTACATGACACATCTTAATTCTTTCTTTTTAATCCCCTTCCATGCCTCTAATTCTCCCTTCTTTCATCTTTTATCACTGTATTGTTTATTGTCTGCCTTTCATTTTACTTTTTAACTTATTTATGCTTTGGATTTAGCATATAAGAAAGACTGCAATATTTAAGCTCGCACGCTATTTATTTCACTTAACAGAGTCGTCTCTATAGCTGCATTGAAAGGGATCTTTATAGGTCCATCAACAGATGAAAGGAAAAGATAATTTACTATTCAAAATAGCAGAATATTGCCTGAAATAATACATTTTGTAAGAGTGAGAGAATTATAGTATTTTGAATTGAGATTGAATCCACTCTGCTGTGAGTAAGTTTGCTGCAAATTGGCTGTGGGGGCAAAACTACATGTTTTGCAATCCAGCGAACCTTGGAGTATCACTTGGCATACAAACTATTCAGCTCTGTAAATTCTTGTGCAAGGCAACACTGATGTGCTCTATGTTTATATTTTAAGGAGCACATGGCTTCTTTAGTACTACTGTGCCAGATACAGACAGGCCCACTCAACTGACAGCGAAAATAATCCTCCGCACAGAATATTTATCAGTCTAAATAGTTAAACTACCTCTTTAAACATTTTATCAGCATTGCTCAAATACAAAACTTGCATGTGAAGAAAGAGGCAGAGACACTTCATCTGCATACTAAGATTAATGAATCTGGAACAGGTTGCTTATGGGATATCTATAAGAACCTGTAACCAGGTGATGATCTTGTTCTCATCATTTTTGTGTGGAAATTGGTTGGTGGTAATAATTCTAAATAAACTAATATAGCATTGGAGTGTATTTTATCATGACACTGGAAAATATAGTTACATGTTGCTATATAACTAATTTTAAAAAAGAAATCCTAACATTTACTAGGCCAGCATACTGCATAACAGAAAAACATTGAATTAGGTGTGAACTCAATGATATAGATTTGACCGAGGACTCTTGCTGTGAAAAGTAATTGAAAATATTGTCAGTTCTCTCACTTTCACAAAACATATTGTTTCAGACAAACTTCCAATATATTCACATGTACTCATTCATTTTGTATTCTGTTCATTTAATGTGAAAATTTAGCAAAGGTAGTGTTTTAGTTTGGCTGTTTTTTTTTTTTCATTCCAGATTGATTTACTTCTTATTTAAATTAATCACCTGCAGGCATTAGTACACATGTAAAAGCATATAAACACAACCCAAAATATAATTAGGAAGAGTCAATATCAACATATTGCATACATTATATTTAAAAACTAAAAAGTTAACTTGAATACTGTATATATCACACAATCTGACCAAAAGGATAGAGAATTTTAACCAATTTGTTGTTCATCAAAATATGCTTAAAAGGGCCCATGGATTTGGCACAATGACACAAGTGCCTGCCTGGTAAGTGCAAGGTCATGAGTTTGACTGCTGATACCTATAAACAAAATAAAACAAAACAAAAACATGTTTAAATTTCTTCAGTCATTATGATTCTGTTAAAAGCCTTGTAAGGACATACATTAAAAAAATGTCTAGCAAGTTTTATCTTCCTACTAAAGAGGACAGTAGGTGTAAAATAACAGCTTTTCCTAAGTAAATGAATTAATAAACTTACAGTAGCAAGGATGAGATTTCGTTATGATTTTGTTTCACTAGGTTTCTTTCTGTGATTCTTATTGACAAACCAAATTTTCACCCATGTTTATCACTTAAATTCTTAAAAAAATATAGCTAAGAAAACTCTCCTCTATTTCCACACAATTTTACAATAAAAAAGTAAAATATAACACTGAGACTTAAACTGTTCCACAAGAAACTCAATTTGACAAGTATTTTTATTTTTGTTTCTGAGGCAGAATTTCATTATGCAGTTCAGACTGGCCTTGAACTCACTATGTAGCCCAGGCTGGCCTCAAACACATGGAGATTCTGCTGTCTCAACCTCCCAACTGCTAGGATTAGTGGTATGTTCCCCTACACCCAGTTTAACAAGTATTAAAGTAAGCACTAGTTTGATAAATTATGAAAAAGACATTTGTAGGAAAAGTAACGGAAACTTCAATAAGAGTGCAAATTCTACAAGGGCATTTCATGGGATAATTGAGATTAGAGTTATTAATTACTTTGATGCTGTTTGCACTTATTTTCAGACCTGAAATTATGCCACCACATATTTCAGTTTGAATCTGTAGAATGTTTTTTCCCAAACATTCCTATTGATATCATACCTGATTTACAATAGTCCTTTTCTATATTATTTTTATAGTTTGAGCCTCCCCAAAGTAATTCATTTTTTCCAAAGCTAAATTATCTTATTTCATCCCCATACTTGAGTATAAATGGGTTTTACACGAATTTAGAAAAAAATCCAAACAAGTTTTCAATACCTACACACTTGCTAAGACCCAGTCACCCAGTGTTACAGTCTCAACCTATGCTGCCACCCACAGCACTGTTTTCCCTTAACCATCAGGAACATTTCTGCAGTACAGGGGCAAACTTCTTCAAATATTTGACATTTTCTTTTCTTCTTTGCCTGGTTTAATTTTCTTTCATATGTTTATTTGACTGACTCCTTACCATTCAAGGCACTGGCTGGTTGTCATCTGCCTACTCACCTCATTACCCTACTTAATTTTTATAGCACTTGTAACTATTTGAAATAATGCTATTCATTTCTTTATTTATATTGAATAATAACATTTTTTCTTTAAATTTTATTTGTGCCATCTCCACAGCACGTAGAACAATAGCCACCAAGTCAGAAGGGCTCAAATATTAATTCTGAAGGACAATATACATCTTCGAATTACGGATAGTTATTGAAAAAAACAGGCATGTAAGTATATAGGATATAAAGTACACAGACAGACATCATAAATGGTTTACTCTAGGCAATAGCAATGAGATTGAGACAGTTGAAGGCACTTAAAAATTAATATGCTCAGTCTGATAGTCATTCTACACTTAAAATTGTGGAGGTCATTTTTGGGTATTGGTGAAAGTCATCAGCAGCATCAGTTCTTTCAAGCAAGAACTCTAAATTTACTGTGACTTAGTAGAGGCTAAGACAAAGTAAATAATGATTCCCTAAACGTGTACCAGGTACTCTGAATATGCTGCATTCTATAGCAAAGCAAATTTTTAAGATATAGTTAAGTATCTTGAGATTACCTTGCATTATTTAGGTAAGCCCAATGTAGTTACAAGGGTCCTTAAAGGAGAGAAGAAAAAAAAAAGCAGAAGTCAAATAGGTAGTGTTTCAGTAAAAACAAAGAGAAGAGAAAGATCTAAATACATAATACTAGCTTTGTAGGTACAGGAAAGGGCAGTAAGCCCAGAAAGGCAGGCACTTCAGAATCTCAGAAAGTCACAGAAAAGTTACATACATACCTTCAGAGAACACAGATGAACCAGGCCAGCGCAATTTTGATTTCAATCCAGTGACACTGGTATTGGACTTCTGACATATACAACTTGAAATAATGCATCATTGTTGTTTTAAACCATGGAATATGTGGTAATTTGTTATATCAGCGATAGGAAATTAATACAGATACTATTTCAAATGAAAACTGTGATATACTGACAGAGATTAGATAAATATATGGATGGATGAAGATCATTTTTAAAATCACTGTTATTGTTCAGGATAAATACTTGTAGCTCGGAATAGGGATGCACACCTGTAATTCCAACCATTGAGAAGCTGCCTTAGGAGGATTGTTAGGAATTCAATGTCAGTCTGGGCTATGTAGTGAGTTCAAAACCAGCCTGAACAGTATACTGAGACCATGACCCAGAAACAAACAAACAAAAACCCAACCAAACAAACAAACAAAAGAAAATCACAAGGGAAGAAGAATGGAAATACCAATATTGGCAATATTTGATTTGCCTGATTGAAGAGAACTCATTAAATTGAAAAATCAAAAACAGAACAGTCTATCTCTGACTTGATGACATGGGGACTTAATAATCAAACTGAGAATTTAATAGAGATTGACATATTATAAATGTAGGATTAAGAATTTTCTGTTTTAGATTTGTGTTGATATTTTATATAATCAAGTATTATACGTATTTGATCCAAATATCAAATGTTTAATATTTTCTAATCGTTGATGGAACTATCTAAAACAAGATAAAAAAATAAAAATAGATGATGAACAATGCCTAAATATGAACATATTTTAGTAAGAATAAAATTTTATATTCTAAAAGTTATCAAATGAAAAGGAGACAAATATGTAAAACTTAAAATTAATATGCATCATGGTTTATGGTAAAGTTTCTACTTTTGGCCAGGGAAGTAGTAGGTACTTTAGTCAATAACCGAATCAAAGAATTGATTTTTAAAAGATTCAAAAAGCATATAAACCTTTTAAAAACTTTATCAGAAAAAGGAAAGAAAAGATTCCAGTCCATGGAACTGGGAATGAAAAGGGTGAAATCATCATGGATCATGTAGAAATCCAGGCTATCACATATACCTACTTTGAAAGCTTATATTCTAATGAGATAGAAAATACAGAAGAAATGGACAGATTCCTAGATACACATGAATTACCCAAGCTGAATATAAATGACATAAAAATCCTAAATGTACCAATATCAGCAAGTAATTCACAGATGTAAATAAAAACCTATCAATGAAAGAGTCTGGGTCATGACAGATTCACTACTGAATTCTACAAGAAATTTAGAAAAGATCTAATGCTGCAATTTCTCAAACTCTTTAATGAAATTAAAATGGAAGCAATACTTCCAAATTGATTTTGCAAACAAGCATTAGTCTGAAAACAAAACCAGAGGACACAACAAAGAAATATAATTACTGACCAATCTCCCTAATGAACACTGATACAAAGGTCCTTGATAATATCCTAGCAAACAGAATGTAGAAAATCATCAAGAAGATTATACAGACTAATTGGGATTCATCCAGGGATGTAGGGATGCTTAAATTATGTAAATCAAGAAATGTAATACACCATATTAACAGAGACATGGACAAAACCGTATGATCATTTCAATAGATGCAGGAAAAGCTTTTAACAAAACTCAACATCCATTTATGATGAAAACCCCACAGAAACTTGGAATAGCTTGTTTTAATTTCAATCTGGTAAAAGTCATCCATGACAAACTGGCAAACAACATCATACTAAATGGAAAAAAATCTTAAAACTTTCTTGTAAAATCAGGAAAAAGTCACGTGTGTCCATGGACTGAACTGTTATTCGACATAGTCACACAAACTTTATCTAGAGCAATTAGTCAAGAGAAAGAAATTAACCAGATAACAACAGGAAAGGAAGAAGTTAAATTATCCTTATTTGCAGATAACAGAATATGCTGTCTAGAAAGCCCCAAAACTTCACTAAGAACTGCTAGATTTAAGAAGCAAATTCAGTTACATAGCTACATATAACTTCAACACAAGGCAGATGCCTTCCTGTACACAAATAACAAACTCACTGAGAAAGATATTAGGGAAATAACACCTTTCCCAGTAGAATGCAAAAATGAAATACTTAAGAATCAATCTAACAATGAGTGCAAAAGTCCTCTACACTGAAAAGTACAGTACTCTGAAAAAGGAGATTGAAGAGAATATCACAAAATGGATAGACATTGCTATTGGGTAAGAAGGACGTATACAGTGAAAATGGACATACTTCCAAAACTGTTACACAGATTTTCCAATGGCATATCTCACAGAGTTAGAGAACACAATCCTAAAATTCATCTGGAACTAGAGAGACTTAAAATAGCAAAGTCAATTCTGGGCAACAAGGGCAAGGCAGGGGGCACCTCAATCCCTGATTTGAAATTATAATATAAAGCTATTGTGACAAAAACAGTATGGTACTGTCAAAAAAATAAAAAAAAGAAACAGACCTGAAGATGAATGAAGCAAATTAAAAGACTCAGAATTGACTCTAAACATACTAAGCTACCTTATCTTTTTTTTTTGGTACCGGGGATTGAACTCATGACCTTGCACTTGCCAGGCAGGCGCTTAAGCCACTGATCTAAATCCCCGGCCCCATAAGCTACCTTATCTTTGACAAAAATGCCAAACACATTCACTGGAACAAAGATAAACTTTTTAATAAATGGTACTGAAAAAACTGGCTCCAAACATGGAAAAAAGTAAAACTGAAACAATGTCTTTCAGCATGAACTAAAATAAATTTGAAATTGATTAAATATCTAAATATTTAAACAGAAAAATTAAATATGATGGAATATAGGAGAAATAAAACTTGAAGACTTTAATGTAGGCAAAGACTTTATGAATAAAATCCCTATCAAACAAGAATTACCACACAGAATTAACAACTGGGATCTCATCTTATTAAAAAGTTTTTGCATAGCAAGAGAAACCACCAAAAGAGTAAAAAGGAAACCCATAATGTGGAAAAAAATGTTTTCTAACTGTTCCTCAGACAAAGGATTACTATCAAGCACATATAAGATCTTTAAAAAAACCAGACCTATCAAATTTAAAGATCTAATCCAAAAATAGCATCTGAGATGAATATACATTTAGATGAAAAATATAAACAGCCAATACATAAATTAAAAATGTTCAAAGTCATTGGTCATTAAAGAGATGCATATTAAAACAACACTGAGATTCCATCTCACTTTGAAAAGAATGACTATTACCAAGAAATCAAACAATAACAGATGTAGGAAGGGTTAGTGTGAGAAGAGAAGAACCCTTTTCCACTGTTGATGAGAGTGTAGACAGGTATAACCACTGAAAATCAGTGTGGAGATTCCTCAAAAAACTAGTATTGGAAGTTCCCAGCTATTCCCTTTCTGGCATGCTACCAAAAGAATTAAAAACATCGCACCATAGCAATATATGTGCACCTATGAGTATAGCAGGACTGTTTATAATAGCCAGATCTTGGAAACCCAAATGCCCATCAACCAAGAAATGGATAAAAAGATGTAGTCCTTTTATAAAATGGAATACTACTCAATCATAAGGAAGCATAAATAGAAGATTTTTATATGTAAGTGGATGCAACACAAGAATACTCATAAATGAAGTAAACCAGAGGCATATGTGTAAAAATTTATTGTCTCCCTAGCATGAGAACCTGAAAGATTAAATAAGAACCAAAATGTACAATAGATATGGTAAAATGGGGAAGAAGTTTCGAAAGGAAAGGGAAATGGGATGGGGAAATGAAGAAAAAAATGAAGGGATAAGTCTCTCTATCTCTCTCTCTCTCTCTCTCTCTCTCTCTCTATATATATATATATATATATATATATATATGCATGATACATGTGATAGTTATATTATATATATATCTATCATATATATATCACTATCACATATATCATATATAGAGATATATTATATATATGTATGATAGTTATATTACTAATTTCTCTTAGTTCATTGTAAAGAAATGAGCATTGTTGGACAATTAAATGCCCTTATACTCTGAGTAACTAATTTGAAGATAACAAAATATAATTTATTCATCATCATTACTCTTACTATCTTGTTTTAATTTTTTTTTCTCTTTAAAATAAAAAAGAAAATTAGAACCAGAGATTTAGCTCAGTGGTGTAAGTGCCTGCCTGGCAAGCACAAAGTCTTGAGTTCAATCTCCACTACCAAAATAAACAAACAAATAAATAAAATAAAATACATAGTTTGTACTATGATTGAGCCTTATTTTTCTACCCAATCCCAAGGAACTTAAAAAAATAAGAATTTAAATATGTAGAGATTTTAATAATTCACTTTTTAACTTATTTTTATTGATTATACCTAAGACGCAAAAATCAAGCTTTGCTGTTGTACACATAGTGAAATGACAACAAATTTATGTATTCATCACCTTCCACAATGACCTTTTTCCTAAGTGCACCTAAACTATTCCAACCAAATTTTCAGCATTCAATGAAATATTAAAAATGTAGATATCATCTATACATTATATCTTCAGACTTATCCATCTTAACTACAGTAATTGTAAATTTGTAAACTTTACCTTTTCCCTGATTTCTTCCCTTGCTTCTAAGAACCACTGATTTTTGTTGTTTGTCTATTTTTTGTGCGTCTGTGTTTGCTACTAAGGATTCAACCCAGGAACATCATAATGTGCTATATCTCCAGCTCTTTATATATATATATATATATATATATATATATATATATATATATATATTTTTTTTTTTTTTTTTATTTTGAGACTAAATTGTACAGACAGGATAGGAACTTGTGCTCCTCCTTCCTCTGCCATCCTAAATTCTGGAATTATAGCATTGTGTCACTATAGTCAGTTTAGTAACAACCATTTCTATATTATTATGTTTCTATGTATTCAACTATTCTTTA
>PVJX010033921.1:0-15889 GCA_004027295.1 Dolichotis patagonum
CTCCATATGCTCTCATGTTTGGCAAATCCAATTGTACTTTCCACCTCTATAAGTCTCACTAACTTGGATAACTCATGGAAATGAAGAAACGTAGTACTTGTTCTTCTGTATCTCACATTATTATTATCATTATTATTAATTGTTATTATCTAAGACTCCTCAATGTCTTTCATAAGCTCTTGGTGCAAGAAGCCAGTCACATGTATTCTTTTTTATTATTATTTTATTATTTTGATTATTTTATTATTATTTTTTATTATATAGTGAAACACAACACAACAAGACAGAACAAAGCCAGTTGAGACAATGCAGTGAAATTGGTGCAGAACTTCATAGCAGGTTACCCGGATAACAATAATAGGTACCATAGTACATCTTGTCATCTTCACAATAGTTGTTCTTTCAATCAGTTTTAGCAAAATCAAACCAAATACAGAATATTATAGAACTTATCAAAACCGAATATTGAATAGAGCAGTACAATTAACCAGAACAAAACAAAATAGTGATAACAATATTTGCATTCCAAAATGGTATAAGGAAATCCCCCATATTTGCTTTATTGCATATTGTCAATCTGTTTTCTTAATATCTACTCCAAATTCTATCAGTTTATGTTAATGTCAATTATTTTCAGTGAAAACCTCAAGTGGAAAAATGTAGAATCTAAATTTAAGATGAATGTAAGAGTTCCTATCATCTCCTTGATTCTGCAGTAAATATTTTTTTAAATTTTATTTAAAGAGGAAAAAAAAGCAAAACAAAAAATGGTAGAAATGATACAGAATTTCAAAAAAATAAACAGAAATCACTAGTTGATAAATTACATATTGTCCTTTTAGAAATAGGTGTTCAAGTTACAAAATTAAAGCCTACAAAGTGGACATTCAAATAGAGAGACTGCAAACAGTTCTGTTCAATGATCCAACAAAAACTTAGTAATATGATTATCAATCCTACACACTTAGACATACATGCAGTTATATCCTTTAGAGCATTTATTTCCCTCTCTTTTTTACAACAGCAATTACACAGTTTGGTTTTATTACTCCTACAGTTCATACTACTTTTTACACTAGAGGTACAATGTGATGTTTATAAGGAACTATTAGCTTTATTTTCTTCTCCAAGAAATTCCTTATTTTTTATTATTTTTCTTACTTTTACACAGTAGGCTTATCCAGTATTGAGACTGCTGAAATGGCTTTCTTCTTTGCATACTTCTTTAATTTTTTAAGCCACTAACAAGTTTTACTAATTTATTCAAATAGATACCAGCCCAACCCTTCTATAAAATGAAAAGAAATTGTATGTAAATCTGTTTAAAATTATTTTCAACTCTTTCATCTCTTCTACTTTGCTTGCCTAAGGGCTCCAAATTAACATTGTAAATTAAGTACAATATTATCTAGCTAATTATAGGATGTTAATAGACACCACCAAAGTTTTCTAAGAAAATAAGTATTTCCAGATATAATATACTTATACATATTAATTCTTCAGTAACCTTAATCTCCTTCCAATCTCCTTAAGAGCCATAAAGAGTTTAATTTCTTTCATAGTAATGAACTACAAGACACATTTTACCCACAAATAAAAAATATGTTGCACAGCAAGTGCTCTAAGATTGTGTTTATTGGCATACTCATCAAGAACTGATGTCGTTTGGATGCTAGCCATTTATCACACATAATGGGATGAGTAAAACACACATAAAAAAAACTTATTTTGGTATTGTCTACTATCTTCTTTAGTGATCTACCTCCACTTCCATTTTTCCAAACTTTTAAATTATTATTCCCAATATTACAACATTATCCTTTAAACATATTTTTAAATACATTGTATCATTTTTAGGTAGAAGGAGAATCAGTTTATCAATTGTTTAAAAACTCACATTTTATTTATATTAACTTCATGATCACTTTATTTTAATATTAGTTTCCTTTCTCTCACTGATGAGACAAAAATACTCAAAACCCAAAGTTAAAAAGAAAAGGTTTATTTAGCTCAGACTTTGCAGATCTTTCAGTCCATAACCAGCTGGATGCAAGACAGGATGGCATATGGCAGAGAGGCAACTATTCAGGGTTGCCACAGACAGAAAGCAAGAGAGGAGGAGAAAAGATGTTTCTGTCTCTTCTATTTTATCCAGGCTACGAAGAGCAGCACAGTGCCAATTACTCACTCTTAATCTCAGCAACATTACTGCCAACATTGTTCCACCAATTAATCACACTCTAGGTTCAGCCAGCTCCAAGTAAGCCCGATGACCCTATGAGGCTTTGAGGGAGTTCATCTAGATACAAACCAGAACATTCTACCCCTGGTCACGTAAAGACTCATGTACACACTTCTTTTCAATAGATATTTAGTCCAGTTCCAAGAGTTGACAAAGTCCTAACAGGTTCAGCATTACTAAAAAGTCCTACTCCCAAGTCTCCTCAGAGACTGAAGGAGAATTCTTAGGATACTTGTACAAACAAAAATCTAGACACTTCCAACATTCAGTGTGATAAGATAAACATTTCCATTCCAAGTGTTACTACAGGGGAATACAAAGGAATGGGACCAAAGCAAGTCTGAAATTCAGCAAAGGAAACATTATGTTCTGCAGTTCCATGTGTAGCATCTGAGGCAACCTTGGAAAGATGTGGACTCCAACAGGCTTTGGATGGCTCTGCACCTATAGCACTTTCTGTGCTTGTAATGCCCAGGGCTCCTATCTTGCCTCCTCTCTGCTCCCTCCTTATAGATTTCCTCAGATGATTCCTGTTCCTGGCTTCTCCAAACTTCTGGTGTAACCACTGAACATTTGGGTCTATACCCACAAATTTACATACTGCTTTCTCAGGGGCTGATAGTGTGAGGTCCCAGGCCTTCTAGAATCTAGGTAGCAGCCTTCCTGACCTCACAGCCCTTCCACCCTTTATACACTTAAAACCAGTGTTCTATGGAAGAGGCCAAGTTCTGCTGCCAGGGGAATAGCAGCCAGGTTTTGTTCTCACTTGGTTGCAGAGGTACAGTGCCTAGATTTCTGAGCATCCTCAAGCCAGTTCTGATTAACAGATTCTCTTGGATCCCACCATGCTGGAACATGGTGTTGTGGGACTTTTTTCTCAAGGCAAAATCTTTCACTTTCATAATTTTGAGCCAGCAGAAGGTGGAATCCTGATGCTTTTTTGTGATGCTTGCAGGCCATATTTTCTATTCTCCTGTACCTTCTTAGAAATCAAAATCTCTCTGTATATTTTCAGTCTACTGTTTTATTGGAGCTTCTTTTCTGGCCAAGTGCACAATGTTTTAAGTGATTCTGATGGGTTCTTCACTTTTGATTCTCAAAATAAATCTTATTAAAAGCCCCCAGTGTAACCTTGCCACCACCTCAACATTAGACTGGGTTGAAATTTTCTCCACCAAATTTATAATCTACTATCCTTAATCTCAGACTCAGACAAAGTCTCTGTACATAAACAAATGACAAACTTTCTGCCAACATTTAATCCTCATTGTCTGGAATCCAAGAGTCAATGCCATGCCTGTTCCCAGAAAAAAACCTTTCCAGCCTGGGCTTTATCAGTAGGATTTCTATCAGCCTTCTTGTCTTCTGAGCTCTGACCAGAAACTTCCACACAGTACAGCCAAAGGTATTCCAGGACTACTTTTTCAGCTGGTACCTCTGAACTTTTCCAAGCTCTTCTCACAAGGCATTCCCAAAAGCTCCTGTACTGTATGGTCAGGTATATTCCCAGCAATGGCACCACTCTTGCAACAAATTTTATCTTAGTTCCTTTTCTCTCATTGCTGATACAAAATATACAATGTCCAAAGTTAAAGGAGTGAAAGATTTTTGTTTTAGCTCACAATTTGTAGACATTTCAGTCCATGGTTGCAAGGCAAGGTGGCATCTCAGAGGAGAAACAGTTCATGGTGGGCAGAAGGTAGCAAAGCAACAAGTGACAAGATAATCTTGTTTCTATTCCTTATACTCTATCCAGTTTACCATGAATAAGGTGGTGCCAATCCAATCAGTGGACTGATCCAGCAATAACCCACCCTTAATCCTAGCATCCTAACTTCCAGCATTGCACCACAAATCAATCAAATTCTAGATCCAGTAATCTTCATAAAAGCCCTTTCACCACATGAGGCTTTTGGGAGACTTCTAGATACAAACCATAACAGTCATATATATTTATGGTATAGAAGATGATATTATGCAATACATACAGATAGAAATATTGAAGCAGATAAATATATCCACTGTCTTTCAGAGTTACATTATGTAAGTGTGAGAAGAGCAGTTAAAATTTATCTCCTCACATAGCAAGCACAGTGTTATAAAAATAACATATTTGAAAGCATATTCATTAAAATTAAAACTTTAAATCTTGCAAACAATACTGAAATAAATAATATAAAAGTGGTTAGACCAATAATATTATGATTTATTTGCATAATTTCATCTTTCTGCAATCAATATGTGTGTTTTGATAACAAAACAATACCTTCATTTTCAAGGGGAAAAGTAATAGGTGGGAATATAAAGAGAGCTTAAAAAAAGAGAGACTAAGAAAGAAATTTCACATTGAGTTAAAATATTTTAATTATATATTGAAAATATCATAGTAGGGCAAGAGACTAATAAAGAAATGTATCTTACAAGATACACCTGTAGAAGAAAGATCTGGGAGATCTGGTGACCTGCAACAACCTGAAGATATAAAACAGCAGGAAATAAGAGTTGCTCTACGTAAATACTTCTGGGTGAGTTAGCCCAGAAAGAATATAGGACTCACCCAACAGGCTCTGTAGGAGGAATTCAGGAGATTGGATCTCCTCTTCATTGTGGTACCCAGCAATTTGGCAAACATCAACCACACAGTAGAACCCTGAAACACACACTGCAGAAATTTGTGACTGTTGGAATAGAAAGACCAGAAATTCACCCAAAAGGTGAAAATGAGTTAACAAAAGGGCAAAATGCAATCCTAAACCTCTAGTCGATCATGGGCAAGTGCAGGCAGTAATGAAATAGAGGACCCTAAAATTCATGCACCAGCAATCTCTGGAAAGATAGCAAATAAAGTAAAGAAACTAATCCATGAGGATATAGAGGAAACCAAATTAGAAATAATGACTTATGTAAAGACAAAAGTAACAACCTTAGTAAATGAGCTGCTTAACATAGAGAAGAAATAGATAAGAAAATACAGAAACATGGAAATTGATTGAAACTCTGAATGAACAATGCATAAAACAAGCAGAATCTATGAAATAAATTGAAAGAGATATGCAAGAAACAAAAAATTGTATTGAAAGCCTGTAAAGCTGTTTAAATAAAGCTGAGCATAAAATTTTGGACTTTGAGGACAGGATCACAGCTAGTGATCTTGAAAGGGTAGAACTTATAAAAACAAGAAAGCAGCATGAAATGGCAATCCAGTAGCTTCAAGATGAAGCCAGGAGAAACAATGTTAGATTAATAAGCATCAGTGAGGAATCAGGAGACAATGCAAAGGATATAGCTAAGCTGTTCACAGAAATAATGGCAGAAAATTTGCCAAACATGGGGGAAAAATTGGATATACAAATAAGTGAGGCATGTAGAATGCCACATAGTCATAGTCAACATAAATCTACACCCATACATATAATAATTAAGATCTCAGACATACAGCATAAAAACAGAATACTAAAAGGTGTTAGAGAAAAGACACAACTCACTTACCAAAGAAAGCCTGTTAGAATCACAGCTGACTTCGCAGCACAAACCTTCAGATTAAGACCAGCTTGAAGTATTTCAAGCCCTAAAAGAAAAGAACTTTCAACCCAGAATGGCATACCCAGGAAAACTGTCTTTCAAATTTAATGGAGAAATAAGACACTTCTATGACAAAGAACAACTAAAGAAATTCATATCCACAAAACCAACCTTAGAAGGAGTGCTGAAGGGCATCCTAGGTAGAGATAAAAATGACCACAATCTCCAGAACAACAAGAGAAAGAAATTAACAGGCTGGACAAGAGAGTAATCAAGGGAGAAAAGCAGGAATCTAACAACAGTAACATAACATGGAAAAGTCAAATCAGTACATATTAGTGATATTTATAAATATAAATAGGATTAATTCACCTATCAAAAGAAACAGGTTGATGCAATGGATCAAGAAACAGGATCCCACAATATGCTGTACACAAGAAACACATCTGACTCAAAAAGAAACTCATAGATTAAAAGTCAAAGGATGGAAAAAAACAGTATTCCATGCAACAGGAATGCAGAAAAAAGCAGGAGTAACTATTCTATTTTCAGACAATATGAACTTCAAACCTAAAATGATTAAAAGAGACAAAGATTGTCACTATATACTCATAAGTGGAAAAATTCAAGAGGAAGAACTAACAATTGTAAATATATATGCACCAAACACAGGAGCACCCAACTATATAAGACAGGTACTAAAGGACACAAAAAAACAAATATGCAAGAAAACAATTATTACAGGTGACCTTAACAGCCCACTGTCACAAAGAGATAGATCAACTAGACAAAAAGTCAGCGACAAGATAATAGAATTTGGACTTACTAAATGTTTACAGAGTGTTCCACCGAACCACATCAAATACACATTCTTCTCAACTGCCCATGGGACATTCTCCAAAATAGACCATATATTATCCCATAAAACATTCTTAACTAAATGCAAAGTATTGACATTATCCCATGCATACTATCTGACATAGTGCACTGACATTGGAAAATAATGGCAAAAGAAACTATAAAACTGGCATAAATATATAGAAATTAAATAACAACCTTTTGAACACCCAATGGGTGACAGATTAAACTAAAGAAGAAATAAAGCAATATCTACAATTCAATGAAAATGTGGAAACAAATTATTGTAATCTATGGGATGCAATGAAAGCAGTCTTAAGATAGAAATATATAGCAATAAACTGTCACATCAAGAAAACAGAATGAGCACAAATAAACAACCTAATGCTTCATCTCAAGATTCTAGAAAAAGAAGAGCAAGTTAAATCTAAAGCTCATAGAAGAGGGGAAATTGTAAAGATGAGAGCAGAAATCAATGCTATTCAAACTAAAAAAAAATACACAGAAATAATTAATCAAAAAGCTCTTTTTTGAGAGAATAAACAAAATTGACAAACCTCTAGCTAACCTTATAAGGAAAAAGAAAGAAAAAAACACATTCATGCAATAAGAACTGCAAAGCGGGAGATTACTACAGATCCCATGGAAATTCAAAAGATCATGAACACCTACCTTGAAAATCTCTACTCACATAGAGATGAAAACACAGAGGAAATGGAGAGATTTCTAGAAACATGTGAACTACCAAAACTCAACCAAGAAGATATAGCAATTTTGAGTAACCCAATATCAGCTATTGAAGTTGAAAACTTAAAAAAAAACTTACCAACAAAGAAAAGCCCACATCCTGATAGAATCACAGCTGAATTCTATAAGAAATTTAGAGTAGAATTGATGCCAATACCCCTTAAATTCTTCAATGAAATTGAAAAGAAAGCAATCCTCCCTATTTCATTCCTGGAGGCAAGTATTACTCTTATACCAAAACCAGACAAAGACCCAACCAAAAAGGAGAACTATAGGCCATTCTCAGTAATGAACACTGATGCAAAGAGTCTCACTAAAATAATAGGAAATAAAATGCAGCAAAACATCAAGTGGGGTCCATTCCAGGAATGCAGGGATGGTTTAACATACACAAATTAATAAATGTAATACACCACATCAACAGAGCCCAAAACAAAAACCACATGGTCATCTCAATAGATGCAAAAAACTTTTGATAAAGTCCAACACATGTTCATGACAAAACCCTTCAGAAACTCAGAATACACAGTCTCTACTTCAATCTCATAAAGGCCATCTATGACAAACCAACAGCCAGCATTATACTAAATAGACAAAAACTGAAAACTTTCACTCAAAAATCAGGACCAAGATAAGTATGTCCACTCTCACCACTTCTATTCAATATACTGCTGGAAATACTAGTCTGGGGAATCAGACAAGAGAGAGACATAAAAGGAATAAAGATAGGAAAGGAAAAAGTTAAATTATCACTATTTGCAGATGACGTGATACTTTATATAGAAGATGGAAAAAACTCTATTAAAGGACTACTAGAGTTAAAAAACAAATTCAGCCATGTAGCTGGATATGAAGTCAATGCTCAAAAATCAATAGCATTCCTGTACACAAACAAGAAACTCACCAAGAGAGAAATTTATGGAAATATCACCCTTCACAATAACATCTAAAAAAATGAAATACTGAAGAATGAACCTAACTACAAATGTAAAAGACCTATATATGGAAAATTGTACTATGCTAAAAAAGGAGATTGAAGAGGATATTAGAGAGTGGAAAGATGTTCCATGCTTTTGGCTAGGAAAAATCAGCATTGTGAAAATGGCCATGCTCCCAAAAATGTTATACAGATTTAATGCAATCCCACTGCAAAATACCACTGACATACCTCACAGATCTAGAGAAAACAATCTTAAAATTCATTTGGAAACAGAAGAAACCTAGAACAGCAAACACAATTCTGGGCAATAAAGGTAAGGCAGGAGGCATCTCAATTCCTGACTTCAAGCTGTACTACAAAGCCACAGTGATAAAATCGGCATGGTACCAGCAAAGAAATAGACTTGAGGACCAATGCAACAGAGTAGAAAAAGTAAGTATAAGTACAAAGACACTCAGCCACCTGATATTTGACAAAAGTGCTAAACATGTTCCCTGGAGGAAGGATAGCCTCTTTAATAAATGGTGTTGGAAAAACTGGCTCTCTACATGCAGAAGACAGAAACTAGATACATGCCTATCACTATGCACAAAACTAAAATCTAAATGGATCAAAGACCTAAACATTAAAAAAGAAAAACTAAATCTACTAGAAGATAAGGTAGGTAGAAATTTTGGAGACATAGGGGTAGGTAGAGAATTCATGAACAAAACACAAATTGCACTGCAAACAATACAGAGAATCAAAAACTGGGATCTCATATTATTGAAAAGTTTCTGCACTTCAAAAGATATCACCATCAAAGTGAAAAGAAAACCCACATAATGGGAAAGAATTTTAGCCATCAACCCCTCAGACAAAGGACTTATACCAAGAACATATAAAGAATTGAAAAATATCAAGCCACGCAAATTCAACGACCTGCTCAAAAAATGGGCATCTGAGATGAACACACAGTTCTCATACAAGATATACAAATGTCAAACCTATACATGAAGAAATGTTCAACATCACTGGTCATTAGAGAAATGCAAATTAAAACAACATTGAGATATCATCTCACACTGAAAAGAATAGCTGCCATCAGGAAATCAACTAATAACATATGTTGGTTAGACTGCGGGGAAAAAGAACACTGCTCCACTGTTGGTGGGAGTGTAGACTGGTGCAACCACTATGGAAAATAGTATGGAGAATTCTAGAAGACTAGGACTGGAAGCTCCATTCAACCCAGCTATTCCCCTTCCTGGTATTTTCTGAGAAAAACTGAAAAGGTCATATCACAGTAATATATGTACACCCATGTTCATAGCAGCACAATTTGTAATAGCTAAATCTTGGAAACAACCAAGATGCCTATAAACTGTAGAGTGGATGAAAAAGATGTGGTATTTTTATACAATGGAATATTATTCAGCTTTAAAAAGTATGATCTTGAGGCCTTCATAGGGAAATGGAGACAACTTGAAACTATCCTCATTAGTGAAATAAATAAGAATCATATTTATAAATATCACATTGTGTCTCTAGTGTAAAAATAATAGCTGTAGGAATAATAAAACCCAAAATGTGTATTTGCTACTTTAAAAAAGAGGAAAAGAAAGTGCTCTAAAGGTTATAACTGCATGTGTGTTTAAGTGTGCAAGATAGATGACCATATTACTGTTTTTGTTTGAATTGAGCAGAACTCCTAACAGTCTCACTGGTTGAATGTCTACTTTGTGCTTTAATTTTTTTAATTTGAACAACTCTTTCTAATGATGACAGTATGTAACTTATCAAGTGGGGATTTCTTAGTGTTTTTGTTTTGTTGTGGTTGTTATTTTTCCCCCCTTTGAAATTCTGTATTGTTGCTACCCTTTTTATGTTTTGTTTGTTTGGGTTTTTTCTCTTTGAATAAATAAAAAAAAAGAAAAAAGAGTTCTATCAACTTTACATTCCACCGCATCTTTCTATTGAATATTTATATCTTAGATCCTTTTGATCTGAGTTTAGTGCATGGCGTTATATATGTTTTAGTTTTAGTTTTTAGGATGGGAAGAGATAGATTTTCTAGCACCATTAATTAAGGAAGCTTTCTTTTTTCTTTTTTTCTATTTTAAACATGGAATGCTGCATGAATTTGCGTGTCATTCTTGTGAAGACATTGTCTTTTTTCCAGTGAACTTGTTTGGTCCCTTTGCCAAAGATAAAGTGGTAGAGATTGTGTGGAGCTGTTCCTGCACCTTTCTACTCTGTTTCATTGATCCTCCACTGATCCTCTGTTCCTCTGTCTGCTTTTTGTACAGGAACATGCTGATTTTATTCCAGTTTTTATTGCAGCTCTGCAGCATGATTCAAAGTCAGGGATTGTGATGCCTTCTGCCTTGCCTTTGTTTTCCAAAATTGCTTTTGTAAGTCTTGGTCTCTTCTGGTATCAAATGAATTTTAGGAATATTTTCTCTAGTTCTGTGAGAGGTGTGTGATTGCATTAAATTTGTATAATAATTTTGGGAGTATGCCCATATGTGTAATTTTGTTTTGCCTACCTAAGAGCAAGGAATATCCTTCATTGTTATTATAACCCATGGATCTTCTTTTTCAGATTTATGCAGTTTTCAATGTAGAGATTTTTTACTTCCATTGTTATAGTTTTCCCATTTTTTTCAATGCTATTCTGCAAGTTGTGGGTTCATTAGTTTCTTTCTTAGTGAATTCGTTATTTGTGTAGAGAAGTACTATTGAGATTTTTGACACACAGACCCACAGACGGCTGTGCCAAGAAGATATCTTGGAAGACTAAGCATTTCCTAGGGAAATGACACCAGTGCTACCAGAGTTTAAGTCACTTAACATAAGAAAACAGTAAACAACTTAGAAAACCAATTATAAAAATATAAAAAAAACAAGATGCAGATGCAAAATACAATCCTGACTTCCTGTTGACCCATGACAGTTCCAGAGGATGATAAATGGAGGAAATCAGAAGTCATCCACCTGAATTTACTAATAGCAACAAAAATGTAAAAAATATAAACATTAGGCCATGTAGGAGATCAAACTAGAAATAATCTCACTGGTGAAAAAAAGATATGATGACCATAATGAAGGACTAGATCAGCAATTTTAGAGCAGACATAGCTTAGAAAACTGAGAATCATAGAAAAATGATGGAAAACACAAATGCCGAAGCTATGAATAACATATTCATGATACACATTAAAATATATATTGGAAATTAAAAATTCCATTGAAAATTTACAAAGGCTAATCAAAGGAAGTAAAATCAGAATATCAGAACTAAAAGGATTATAGTTAGCAATCATGAAATGTTCTCTTAAAAATAGCAGAGGATCATTAGAAAACAATCCAAGAACTGCAAAATGATGCAAAGGAGAACAACATAAATTTGATCAGAATAGATAAAAAAATCAGAGTCAACACAAAACGCACTTTTAAAAAAGGTTCACAGAAGTAATAACAGAAAACTTCACAAGCATGGAAAAAGAATTTGACATGCAAATAAGTGAATCATACAGAACCGCAAATAGTCATTACCAAAATAAATCTACACTAAGGTACATATTTAATCACGATCCCAGAAATTTGGCACAGTAACAGAATATAAAAGCTGTTAGAGAAAATAAATAAATCAACTAAAATGAAAGCCCATCAACAACAGACTTCTCTGACAGTCAACATCACACTTTATACTAAATGGACAAAACTGAAAGCTTTCACTCTAAAATCAAAAATAAGTCACTATTACTATTCAATACAGTTCTTGAAACATCAGCCAGAATAATAAGACAATAGAGAAAAATAAGAGGAATAATATAGGAAAGGAAAAAGTCAAATTATCAATATTTGCAGATGACATAGCATCTACATAGAATAACCAAAAAACTCTGTCAAAAAACTTCTGGAGTTAATAAACAAATTCAGTAGTACAGTTGGGTACAATTCAACACTCATAAATCAATAGCATTCCTGTACACAAACAACAGACTCACTGAGAGAGAAATTAGGGAAACACCCTTCATGATAGATACTAAAGAATAAACACTTACGAATAAAGTGAAAATTAAACTAAAAAATTATAAAGTAAAAATCTATTATGTTGAAAATTACAGTACTCTGTAAAATGAGATCAAAAAGTATATCAGAAAATGAAAACCGATCCCTTGTTCATGGATAGGGAGAATGAAAGTAGAAAAACTGGCCATACTTCCAAAATTGTTATACATATTTAATGCAATCTGGATCAAAATACCTTTTGGAACTAGAGAAAACATTGTTAAAATTCACCTGGAAGTAGAAAAACCTACAATAGCAAAGGAATTACTGGACAAAAAAAGGCAAGGCAGGAGTCATTGCAATTCCTGCTTTGAAATTAAATTATATTATAAAACTACTGTGATAAAATCAGTCCTGGCCAAAAAGAAAGCTGAGGACCAGTGGAGCAGATTAAAAGAGGCATACAGAACTCCAGACACACTTAGCCACCTTGTTTTTGACAAAGGGACCAAACATGTTCACTGGAAGAAAGACAGCCTCTTTAATAAATGGTGCTGGAAAAACTGATTTTTACATGCCAAAGACTAAAATTAGATCCATGTCTATCACCATGAACTAAAGTCAAAATGTATCAGATATCTAAATATCAAAACAGAAACATTAAATATACTGAAATGGAAAGTGAGAAGTTCTGAAGACACAGAAATAGTCAGAGACTTCATGTTCAGAACTCAAACAGCACAAAAAGAATCAAGATCTGAGATCTGATCTAATGTAAAGTTTTGCACATCAAAAAAAATCACCAACAGAGTAAAAAAAAACAACTCACAGATTGGGAAAATGTTTTAACCAACTGTCCCTCAGGAAAAGGACTTATATAGAGAACATATAAGGAATTGAAAAATATCAGATTGCCCAAATTCAAAGACCCAACCCAAAAATGGGCAGCTGAGATGAGCACAAACTTCTCAGATGAGGAAATTCAAGTAACAGATAATTATATGTGAAAATGTACAACATTTTTGGTCATTCAAGAGTTGCAGATTCAAACAACACTGAGATTTCATTTCATCCCAGTAAGAATGGTTGTTATCAAGACGAGTGCAATCATTGTGGAAATCAGTGTAGAAATTCTTCCAAAAACTAGGATTAACTATTACCCTATTGCATATTTTCCTGGAAGACTTAAAAACATTATAACACAGCAATATGTGCATCCATGTTTTTAACAGCATGATTTGTAATAGGTAAATCTTGAAAACAACCCAAATGCACATAAACTGAGGAAAGGATTAAAAAAATGTATTTTTATTCAATGGACTACTACTCAGGTATAAAGAAGGATAAATTTGAGTCATTTATTGAGAAATGGTTGCAATTTTTTCTTTTAATTTTATTTTAAAGAGAATAAAACAAAAGAGGACAGAATGAAGCAGATCAGAACAGAACAATGTAAGTAACACAGCACTTCACAACAAGACAAATGGATATTAACAGTAGCTACCCTAATGTCTCTTTCTTTGAAATAGTTGAGCATAGCTTCAAGTAACAGATATCACACAATAATATCACAACAATATCAAACAAAACAAAATAGCATAAAACCATTCAAATGAATGAAAGTATTACAGGGCTTTCTAAACCAAATAACAGAAAATGAACAATGGCTACTATAATATATCATTTTCCATAAAAATTTGTTTATATTATCACACATATTAAAATCCAATTGGACACAACATGATAGAACCAATGGTAATAGAAGAACAAAAGCATGGTAGGACTTCAAAGCAAGACAATATTAAATTAGCAATGGCTTCCATAATGTCTTGTTTTCTTCAAAATAGCTGTTCATACCATCACACATAATAAAATCAAACAAAACAGAATAAAACCATTCCAACTGATGAATGAAAACATTATAAGACTTCAAAGCAATGTAATTGGGAATCATGATTACCATAAAATCTTATGTACTCTTACCATTTCTTACACTAGGGAGACTGTACGGTATGTATACATGTGAGTTTGCCTTTTTTTTCTTATGAGTATGGTATCAAGTTGCATCCATTTATTTACAAATATCTCAGTGTGATCATTCTTTATAGCTGAATAGTACTCCATTGTATAAAAATAATGGTTGCAATTTGAAACCATACTCATAAGTGAAATTAATCCAACTCTCATGTGGAACATCATCTTCTTTCCCTAGTGTACAAAACTAAAAATGTAAATAATATTCAAAATAGATAATAGGTACTATAAAAAAGAGAAGAAATTGTTCAAAAGGAAAGAGAAACTGAGAAACTGTTCAAAACGAAAGAGAAACTAGAATGGGGGAAAGAGGAAAGAAGGGAGAAGGAAACACACACGTGCACATACACACACGCGCACACACACACACACACACACACACACACAATAGTTAAGAGTGTTATACTACTAATTGTTTTGATTCAAACCAAAAGTTTGTACCTATAGTGTTTGGTGAATTCTTTACACCTGTATCTTGTAATATGAGCAACTACTTTTAGAATAACCATGTGCAGTATACTATTGTTACTCTCCTACAATCTTATTTTGAAATTTTGTGCCATTGTTTTTTTCTTTCTTTAAAATATAAAAGAAACGTCCTATAATAAGCAAGAAACTAGCAAACAATGGTATCATTTCTAGGATCAGGAAGACATTTGCTTTAGACAAGGAGGATTGTTGAGAAGTAATAAATCTCATTTAAAGAGAGAAAATCTTATGACAGACCTATAGCTATGCACATAATCTTAGAATATTTTATCACTTGGAAAGATTTTCCTTTGAGGATATCATATCTCCAGTTATTATCTCCTACCCCTCCATACCCCAAGCACAGAACCATTAATAGATTAGCATATTTGGTGCTTTTTGCCTCTATATATTTCAGTGTTCTGGATTTTCTTATGAATGGCATCATGTGATGCTGCTAGCTTCTTTCATTTACCACCTTGCTTTCAAGAAACACCATATCATGACATAGTCAGTATTTCTTCCCTGCTTCATAATTGATCACCAGTACTCTTCCATATGTGGGTACAGCATTTGCTTATCCATCTGTCCACTGATTGTGATTTGAGTTGTGTCTACATTTTGGCAATTATGATGAATAATAATCTTGTTGTCATCCATGTACATGTTTGTATATAGCCATAACTTTCATTTTCCTTGGATATATAATAGTAGAAATACACAGTCACATTTATAGTCTATGTGTCATACAGTCCATGTTTAGTATTTGATGGACTTGACAATCTGTTTTCCAAAATTGCTGCAGTATTTTACATTCTTATTCAGTATATAACAGTTCCATATACTCAACAACACTTTTTGTTTTCTCTTTTGATTCTTAGTCTCTTATTTATGTTATTATGACCTTACTTTATAATTTCCTGATGACCAGTGAAAATTCAACATCATTTCATACATGTTTTGATAATTTTAACATCAGCAATGGAATTTGTTTAGATGTGTTTTCTATTATTTTAAATTTTTATTAATGAGCTGAAATATAACTCTATATATTCTTTTGTTGCTTTGTTCTTATTTTGTTT